>JARJCM010000306.1:0-123892 GCA_029233265.1 Mycena alexandri | reverse complement strand
TCCAGCCGACGCCGCAACAAATCCGCTGAAAGCAAGGTCAGCAACGTCCACTAACGGCGGGAGATCAACGCACCAATACCGATGAGCTTACTCCAGTTCCAATAGCTCAGGTGGGAGTCGAGCGTGTCGCGGCGGGACCCAGGGCCCATTTCGCGCGTACTTGTCGCGACGCCCCCGAGATTAGCCCACGGGCGCTCAATCCCCTCGCCGTCCGTCTGCCCAGCGCCCAGGAGTTAAGGGAGAAGATGAGCTGGCACGCCAGCGTATGAGAGTGTATGTGCATCTTGGGGATGACGAATCGAAAAAGTTTCGCCACGATGACGAAGCGCACGATGCCGGGCAACTTCAGGAGTCGCTCAAACAGCTTCAAGAACCATTGGCAGATGATGTCGTAGGATATAACTTTCTCAAGGCGTTCATCTTTCCAGCGCATTATCGTGCTGAATATCCAATCCATATTCGAATATCTGAGTAAATGGGCCATAAGTATTAATCGAGCACCGGGGAATAAACAATCGCATGCACCGTTCGCCCTTTTGCAGGTCGCCAACGCCAGTCGGCTGCACGAACTCGTGCCGTGCGCAAACACCCATCCCAACCCCCGTCGTGCTGTACCCTCTCGAGAACTTGGTGTTTGCATAATCCAAAGCGGCCAACCCGCTACAAGTGCTCATCTACTAGACTGTGTCAGCGCCAGTGATCTATTGAAACGCAGGGGGAAGGCTTACCTCGGTCTCGTTCGTCCTCGTCAGCAGGTACTTTCGGTACGGCTCCTGCTCCACAAAGTACGCCCAACCCGTGCCGAGGCCAGGGTCACGCAGCTCGCTGGAGACCAGGCGCCTCTTCAGGCGGAAGCAGGCATCGAGGGCGATGAAAAAAATACAAAAACCTAACATTACATCAGCATAACACACGATTATTCAATCAGTATCACTTACCTATCCTCCGCGGAAGCATTTTCCCAGTCCTCAGGAAGATTCACGCCCGGGCGTGGGCATGCCGGGCACTCGATCGCCAAGGACCCTGGCTTCGTCCCATTCACACCACTCGGATCGTGCCCCCGACCGCTGCGCTTCAGCATCTGCAGGTGCCGCCATTGGCGTACCATCCGCAGGAACTCTGGATAGCGGTTGGGCAGCTTGCGTCCGGTTCCGCACGTCGAGCGCGCCGTGGCGTGTAATAATCGTACATGGTTGTTTTGGCCTGATGTGTTTGGATCACGAATAAATTCAGGTAATTGAATGTGGCGGCGGTTCGAGGCGTGTCATGGGTCGCGGGGTACCAGCGTTTAAGAAGTAGCTCAACGCGTCGCGGAGTGGTGTGGCGTCGCTCACACCCACAGAAGTCCACGGACAGCTCATGGATGTACCCGACATCGAGCAACACGAAGTTGTCGACGGCCACCGGGGCGACGCAATCGTCATGACACAGCTGGACGCGAAGTCCCAGTGCCTGGAGCGATATCCGGTGAAACATATCCCCATTCCATTCCTGCACATTGAGATCAATCGGGTGAACAAAAAAAAGTGAACAAAGAACACGCACATCGATAACATGAAGCGGGTGCTTTGCATGCATCTCGACGGTGCATGCCTTGCAGTACATCTCACCGCCAAAGCATTGCTTGCAACGGATCGTCGCGGTTGCCGTCTTGCAACATGGGCACGGGGCCAAGTCTGCATCTCCTGCCCCTTCCAACCGGAGTAGGAGGCGAAGATACTCGTCACGAAGGCCGCGCCATTCGTGCATAACTTGATCCTATTCCAAAAACGCGTCAATGCCCTTGAGCTTTCAGATTTAGCAGCGAGTAATGACTTACTGACGGTCTCAATTTGCTCGCAGCTTTCGGACGCGTCGGTGGACTCGGAGGACGATCATACACACCGCCAAGGTCCATGTCGTAACGCTCGGAATCCAGTTCGGCGTCAAATCGGTCGAAATTGGTCGGAAGTGGAGGATCATCGCAACAATCCATCGGGTCTTCGGCAAACTCAACACGGGCCCGCTTGAAAGGGGAGGGAGGTTCGACGGCCAGAGTTTCGGTGTATGTTCGTCGGCCGTCGGCAGAAGTACGCTCAATCGCAGTAGGGACGGTGAGGACCGTTTGGAGAGTAGACGTTGAGGCGAGATACTCTTCAAGTGGTTGCGAAAAACACCAGTGGTTGTTACATAATTAATTGTACCTGACCATGGCAGGGGGTACATTGCATTAAAGGTACCTCTTGGCCAGCCGGTGGAGATGTACCTTAATTAAATGTACCCTGTTCCCTTGAAATAATAAAGAGGGCCATGACGGGGCTTGAACCAAAAGATAGTACACTGCAGATTATATAACCATCACATCGAACTGCACCATAACCAAGTAGACTAAGAGAGACATGATGTCAAGCTAAATTGATGGAGATATACTGTGCCCATTCACTCATTAACCCCCACTACTATGGCCCGCATAGGGCCAGGCTAAGGTTAGTGGTTTGGGTTTGGGTTAGGGGTTTGGGTTCAGGTTAGGGTTAAGGTTTGTTAGAGTCTGGGTTCCCTAGAAACGTCATCTGTCTCGTGGTTATGGTTGGGGGTGGTCAATTGTTTATGGTTTAAAACATCTAAAAACAAACAATAAGCTAGAACAAACAATAACCGAGACCTAGGGCAGCCTATCTGCCCTAGGTTGGAAATTATCAGTGAAAAGAACCTGAAATAGTAAACCCTATCTAGGCCATCAGAATTAATATTGAACATATGGTTGAATAGTCTAGTGGTAGAATGCTGATGCCTTAAAATGCAGTGATATCAACAGGTTTTGGGTTCAATTCCCAGGCCTGGCATCCTTTTGTTCCTATTTAAATGGCCATCAAAGGTACAATTATTATGGCCAGTGGCTGGCCGGGTGACCAAGGTGTGCCTTTAATGCAATGTACCCCCTGCCATGGTCAGGTACATTTAATTAAAGGTACAGCTACACCTCAAAAAAGGTATTCATCTTCGATGTCTTCCAAGGCGCGCTTTGCCTGCGTTCGACGCTTGCGCGCGCCGGGCATTAGATACCCGCAGCCCCAAGGAGGAGCAGAAAGATTGAACGTATGGCCTCGCAGCAAAATCAGCAAATCAATCAAAGATCAATCGCATCGTTCGAGTCACCATGTGACCATTGCCTAATCGGGCACACTCACACTCATCCCCCCTCAACGCGCGCACGGATAAAAGGGCGGTTGCAAGGCCATGGGGCCACCGCAACCGCCCAACAACCATGGCCAATGGCCCAGGTAAGCCCTCACCCACCGCGAGTACGTGGCTCCGACCCTGGAGCTGCCGAAAGCCGTCCCGAGCCCCCAAGCCCCCCCTAACATGCCCACCCAGACCGCCGCACCCGCTCGGGTGCAGAATACAGCCCGTGGGCTGGCGCCGTGGCCCTGCGCGTCCCCCACGTTCGCCTTTCCCAACTCCTCCGTCGCCGCAACGAAGGGCCGGACTCAGACACCGAGTCCCTGGACGACTCCGACTCCGACTCCGACCACGACGAGCCGGCCGCTGCCGCCCCTCTCCCCGCACCCACGCCCCCCCCCTCGGCCCGCCGCTTTCATTCGAGTTGCTCCCGCAGGCCATCCCCCCGGCACACGCCTGCCCAACGGCCTCATGCCCGGATCGGTAATCCGCGTCGTGCGCGCCGCACCTCCGCCGAAGAAGGCCACCGCCGCCGAGGTCAAGGCCCGCCGCCTGGTCAAGAAGCATGCCAAAGATCGAGGCATCCGCTTCCTCGACCGCGAGCAGCAGCGCGTCAATGCTGGGACCCGTTTGAAGGCGGTAACCCGCCTCCGCGTTCGTCAAACCGCCCCCCGCCCTCCACCTCGATCTTTCAATCCACGACTACGCCGCCCCCGTCGCCGCCTCCGGCTGGCAGGCAGTTCGCCAGGACGAACCCAACGCCCACGACTGTGACCTGGACGAAATAAGGCGCACACGCCCGGACATGCGTGTGTATGATTGGGACGCGTGAGTGCCGCATTAAAGTACGCCCCAGCAACTAACTTATCTAGCACCCCGACGCCCATCATTGACGCCGAGCGTAACATCCTCTTGCTTCTCGGCGGCTTTCCTCCCAACGACGCCGCTTGGGGGGCCGACGTTGCGGCCAATGCCGCCGAGGAAATGGAGGCAGCCGCGGAGGAGATATATGCGGGCCCCAAATGGCGTCGCAAAGCCGGCCTCGACGACCCCATCCCACGCCGGGGATCCCACCGCGCCAAGCATACGGGGGTTGCAATGGGCGGCGGGCAGCAGTATCCTCAAAACCTCGCCCACGCCGCCTGTAACCTCGTCGTCTTCGCGCGCCTCTTTGGGCTGCAATCGCTGCGCCGTATTGCGGGGTGGACAAACAGTGAGCGCACCACCCGGATTGTCCCCCACGGCTCGCTGCTGATACAAATAACACAGTGCTGTTTATGGCCTTCGCCCCCAACCTCCATGAATACTACCGGGCAACCTACGCCGCCCTTTGCGACTGGGACCGCCTCCAACGCCGCACGAAGCACATACGCCGTAATTTCCCAGAGCGCTACTCCGTCTTTACCACCGCCACGTACAACTTCGGCCCAGTAACGGTAACTCTACCCCACATCGACTTCGGTAACCTCGCGTGGGGCTGGTGCGCCGTGACCGCCCTTGGGAATTTTGACCCCGACCGCGGCGGACACCTGGTCCTGTGGGACCTCAATCTCATTATCCGCTTCCCCCCGGGCTCTACAATCCTTCTTCCCTCCGCCATTCTTCGCCACTCCAACCTCAAAATTGGCCCAGGCGAGACTCGGTACTCGTTCACACAATTCACCCCCGCCGGCATTTTCCGTTGGGTTTACAATGACTTCCGGACCGACAAGGACATCAATGCGGACAAGTCCACGACGCAGGCAGAGCGCGAGCAGCGCAAGCATGACCGAGCGCGCCGCTGGCAGGAGGGTATTCGAATGTACTGTAAATGGGACGGTCCCGTACAGTAGATTCCGTGCACATTTTGTAGATTCGTCGTTAGCCTCCATACACCCGCCAATCTTACTCGTTTTAGTTGGGATTTCTGTATTTTTTTGTGATTTTGTGAGCTTGCCACAGCCGCCTTCCAGATTGGGACACATAGCGAACTTCTTACGGTATAGCGAACACACCACTGCCCGGGCGCTACGGACAGTGAGCTACGGCCTCAGCATTCATCGTCCTCTGCCCAAGCTGGCGGGGAGATCATTTTCTTCTGACCTTCCGCACACGTCAGAATTTTCTGTGAATTTTGAGGTTTTCAAATGGGTCAATGAATATTCTTGACTCGAAACTCGGCTAAAGACACCTTTTTACGCTTAACACCCACCATCCCACCACTGACTTTTTCACCAACGGCCTCAATATTCTGTAAAAACCAGCACCACCTCTCCATCCGCGGACTCCACAACTACTCTACGCTGCGGATAACCCACGGCGCGCCTCGGTTCCGGCGAAATGAAGCAGAAAAGCAGTGCCGCCCAGCGAGCGGCTAGTTCACGGTATCGCGAAAGGTGCACGGCTTGCGGGCATATGTAGGATGGATTTGGCTTACACTCAACCCTAGGAACAAGCTTGAATTGCAGCGGAAGGCTCGCGAGCGCATGGCGAAGCGCCGCGCTAAGCTGAAGAAGTCGGAGGAGGCTTGGTGCGCCTACACTGCAAAAGCCCGCGAGCATGCTGCGCGATATCGTGCATCACATGCCGCGGAACTGGCGCTTGGCCAGGTTGCCTATCGTGCGAGGTACGTCGCCTCGTCTTACGGACGTATGTCTAATGATTTTTTATTTTTCTTGCTCGACAGACATAGCATCGCCCGTGTTGGTTTTAACGCCTGGCACGACGCTTACCTCAAGCGACATCCCAGGGGACCTCCGCCCGAGGACGAAGAGCTGGGCGACTGGCCGGAGTCGTCGGATTCCGAGCACAGCGCTCGCCCGATAAGCGCGCTGCCTCCCCCATTTCCGACGAGTGCGCTCGGCCCCCCCACCCCACCCCCGGAGTCTGCCCCATACGACGATCATCTCAATTATTTCCTAGATTACTTAGATCCCACCATGGCGCTCGACTACGTCCCTAAGCCGGGACAACGGCCTTTCTTCCAGCGGGGGAAGCAACGTTGGTATTGATATCTTTTGTCGTTCATATTTGTTGTACTCTGGCTCGTTCGTTCGAAATCATTTGAAATACATTTTTTGGGGTTCGCAAAAGAAACAACAGATTTTCGACTACCACAAGTACTACGACCGGACGCTCAGGCTACGCTAACCCGAATCAAGAAAGAGTCGCGCTGGCAATTGAAAAGTCATGGCACGGGGAAAGGGAAAGTGAAAAATTAAGGTCTTACCGAGCTAGGCGAAGTCGCTGTCGGAGGGGGGAAGAAGGCGCCGGGCGAGCATTTGGATGTGATCGAGGGCGAGCTTGGCCTCATCCGCGGAGAAGACGGCGCGGTGCACGTCGTTGCTGGCGGAACTGGAGGAGGCCACGCGGTCCGCGTCGTTGCAGCGAGGTTTGGGTTGGCCTCCGCCCACGCTCGCTCGAGGGCTTCCCCGTCAATGTGGCCGTACGCCCACGCGTGCTCGGATTCGGATGGGTCCTGTGTGAATGCGAGCGCGCGGCCGCGGGCTATGGCAAGCCTTAGCGTCAACAGGGGCGGCGTCCTCGCGGATAAAAGGGGGAGGTGTTTGCATTTCGGTGCGGTAAAGGCTATTGAAAGTCGAGACGACGAGGGCGAGCGTGTCCTTGGTGCGGAATTTTAAGTGGTGGTGCACGGCAGCTTCGTGGATGCGCTGGCGTGCGCCGATGCGTTCAAAGTAGTTGGTGAGGAGGAGACGGTCCTCTTCTAGCTCCTCTTGGGCAGCAATAAGTCGGCGGCTCGCGGACGTGGGAGGCCGATCGCCGTTTTGGGTCGTAGTGAGTTCGCGAGGGGTGGTAAGTTCGCTGGTGGGAAGGCCTCGGCTATTCTTGATCATCAGCCAAGCCCTTCGCGAGACGCGACGAACACTGACCTTTTGTTTTCGGTGGACGACATTGCCTCAAGGTGAGTGCTTTTTTTTGCTCAAAACTCGACCGCTGAGCTGACCAAGACGGGAAATCACGACGCTGTATAGGTTCAGCATGTGACTATACAGCACCGCAGTTTCCCTCAAACCACGACTCCTCCCTCAAAATCCCAAAATGCTCCCCAAAACGCGCTGCGCGCCGAGATACTTTCCCCAGCCGGGCCACGAGGACACCATCGCCCATGATGGCCGCAAGGATGGCCGCTATTTTGTTGTCGGTGCCGGCCATTGCGGCAATGGCGTTTTCACCGACGCGTACGTCTTTTTTCTTTGTCTTCGGTTTCTGTCCAGCCTTTTTTCTTCCACGATTGACCCTTGACGCAGGAAAGTAGCCGATAAGCAGACAGACGGTTTCTCTGGCTACGAGAAACGCTCCGCAAAGCGCTGGACCGGCGTTGGCGGCGTCGAGGAGCTTTGGGCGACGTTCTGTGATCGGCTTCACCGCGACGGCTTGTCATACAGGACGCTTACCGGACGGCTGGGACGCCCCTGTCCCTGTGGTGCGTGGCTGCGCGGCCCCCACTCCCGCTCCCGCTCCCGCTGCCCTGAACCCCGGTGAGCGCCTGGTCGCCCTTCCTCTGGTCTTTCCCGCACCCACGACCTCCGCCGCCACGCCTGCTCCGCATACCCCACGCCCAACCACCAAATCGGGAGGCTCAGGGAACTCGTGGGCCTCGCCGCTTGTGGTACGGTCGAGCGTTTCCCCTTCCCCTCTTCGCCCGGCTCCGCACCACCAGATGGCGCACGCTACCTCCAATTCGCCCCGCGCGCGCGCGCCACTGAACGCCGACGGGAGCGCCGCAACGTCGGCAGGGAGCTCGCTGCTGAGCGCGATGTCAAGCTCGTCGTCGTCAGCCTCGGCGCGTACGCCCACGTCCAAAAAAACTGTCCACTCGCGGGTCCAGTCGTCCCCGAATGCCGCATACGACACCGACTTCTACTACGACAGCGACAGCGATGATGAACCGCAACCTTCGCAGGCTCGCCGCCTCTGGGCAGTGCGGGGCCTCGACCAGCTGTTCCCTGATGCGTAAGTCTTTTTCATTTTTTTGGGGGGTGCCTCCTTTGTTGACCGGCATACCAGGGACTCAGCGTTCGATGCCCTGCGTCAAAACATGGACCGGCTGAAGTATATGGAGGTCCGCACTTCGACGAGCGCGGCCAGCCTGCGTCGCTTCGCGGCCAGTTAGGTGCTAGGCGCGGGGTTTACTTTTTTTCTTGTTTTCTTGGACATCCTCTCGCTGTCGCTGCCGTCGTATATTGTTGTTATCGCTGCTGTCGTTTATCTTGGATCCGTTGTCATATTCCCCCCTCCTGCGCTATCTCATCTCCTCTGGACTTTACGCTCGTCTCGTACCGCTCGTCTCGTACCCCCTCGTCCGATCTTGCTACTATCTTGCTATCATGGACCTCTCTCTATTCATGCCATTAGAACTCCAAAAAAATGTATTTCTTGTATCTAGTTTCAGTTTACTTGTCAATTTATTCTTTTTCGTGTACAAAGCGGCGAAATAATTTTAAGAGAATTAAATGGATAAAAAATACGGACGACTTGGCTAGCTTGACTCGCGGCGAATGATTAGCCAACGCAAACGCCACACACGAGACTCGGTTGATCGCTCGTCGCGGTCGCCACCGTCTGTCTCTTGCCCAGTTAGAAAAATGGCCAAAACCAAAAACAAAGACAAAACCGCACCTAAGAAACGAGGAAACCGTAGCGACTTGGTGGGCCAGCGCGCGGAGCACCTCCAGGGAGAGCTCGATGGGTACTGCGCGGCGTCAACAACGGGGACGACGCGCGACTGGTACCCAAAATTCTTTGAGCGGTATTGGTTAGCGTTCCCATGGGAAATCCCATTCGACAAGGACCCCACGGAGGAAGCCCTGGCAAATCTAACGCCAGATAGCGCGCTAACGCCGGCGCAGAGGACGGAGAAAAAAAAGGTGGTCGCTGAGACGGAAGCGGTGGGTCCGGCTGCGCGTCCCGGCGACGAAGACTAACGTGAATGAGCTAGAAAATTAAAAGGTGGCTGAACTACCAGCGTACGCACTCCGGGGATGGAATAAACCCGTGGTCGAAGTGGCTCAGGGCCGAATTGAAACCGCCCGAGGACGAACGGCGTCCGCGTCGACTGCTTGATTACCAGGTCTATATGCAGGACGAAGGCAAGAACACAGCCATAAACGCCGTGCTGGCTGAGCGCTACCCAGAAAAAGTCGGCGCGAGGGACTCAATCAAGTGGCGCGCGGCGATCGCGCGGGAGCTGCTTGCTGCGGAATCCGACGAAGTCCGAGAGGAGTTTAGATTGAAGGGGCAGGAGGAGTACGAAGAGGCGTTGGAGGAGTTCCAGAAAAACGAGGGCGGAGGGGCGAAGCTCGAGGAGTTCGATGAAGAAGCGCGCGCAGAGGCGCGTACTCGTTTCGTCGCGACCGTCAAGCCGCTGCTGCTATCCATCCGCAGGCTCACCGGGTACCAGGTCACGATGCTCGCGGGTGGTGTTTTCGACGGGAGGGTCCAGGTCAGGTCGGTTCATGGGGGAACAGTGGATGGGAAGGACGAGGAGGGTCCAGACGGGAAGGACTTCACGCGTTGGGACCCCGAAGGCTATAAGCCGGTGATGAAGCAGTTTCTGCGCTATATCGCGGCCGCGAACAACACGCCCCAGGAAGACGCGCCTCCCTCGGCCGCGCCCGATCCATCGGCATCTGGGGCGCCCTCGTCGTCGAGCCCGGGAACAACACTCCCACCAGCGGCACCCCTTAACCCGCCTCCGCCATCATCTCAGCCACCGCCAATGCCGCCGCTCGGGGGCGAATCGGGGGAGGAGAATGCATCACAGCCGCCCCTTTCCCCTGCCCCTGCCGCTACGCGTGCGTCGTCGGCCACCCCTCCACCATGTAGTGAGTTGGTGAATGAAGGCGCGGCGGGGGCGGGAGAGGACGGCCCGGAGCAGGATGGGACCAGCGACGCGCCGGTTGATTTTCAGGGGCTGAAGATTACGGCGCCCTTGCAAAGGTCGATATTGGCGCTTACGCCCGGGTCGCAAAGCTTGCGAATCAACCGTCTGGGAAGGCTGTCGGAGTGGGAGCTGCAGCGTGAAGACAATATCGCGCGGAACAAGGAAATTCTGGCGAGCTACAGCTTGACGGGCGAGGTGGCGGCGTTGATGGATGAGCTCCGCAATGGGACGAAGCGCAAGCCGGGGGAGGAGGAAGGTGGACGTAATAAAAGGCCCAGGGTGGATGGGGCCGAGGGCGAGGGCGATGCCTACATCGGCGACAGCGAGGAGAGTGACTCTGACGGGGAGCGAGCGGAAAGCCCGACACCGAGGCCGAAGCCAAACCGAGGAGGAGGACGTGGTCGAGGTGGAGCCAAGGCTAAAAGGGCGAAGGCGGGGGTGCAGACGGCGATGGGGGACGATAATGTCCCAAAGTGGGCGGCGGATGCGCACGCTACCTTGCTGACAGGCGGCGGCGGGGAGGTGTGGGCGAAGGTTGTGACCTATTGGTGGGACTATGAGAAGGCAGCGAATTTTTTAGGGCCGGTTAGTCCGATGATTCACTACATAATGGAACAAGTACTAACCTTGATTCTTGTAGAATAAGGGGAAGGGGACGGGAAAGCGCCCGAAGGAAGTATCGGGCTGGATCAGCCGCGCACGGACCGGGGGGCCGAGCCCCGCTATTGTCGATGTATGCAGCTTTGCGTCGAGGTGGTGGGTGTGGTGGTTAGAGATCAACCCAGACTGGCGAGCGCGAACAGGGGGCGTTGTACAGCGGCTCAGGAAGGACGGCTCGGGTGACTGGGACTCCGTGGCATCGACGGGGCCAAACGGAATGTTGAATATCTTGATTTGTCTGCGGTGGTGGTACGACGCGCTGGGCGGGAATGAGGACGGGATGGCGGAGTGGAAAGAGGCGCTGGAGGATGTGCAATGGGCGCTGGAGGGTATTTGGTGAGCTACCCTACTTATCAAAGGGGGTTGGGAACCTACTGAGTATTTGCTAGCGGACGAGGAGGAGCGGAGGAGGAAACGGATGTTTTGATGGCGTGACGCGCGGAGATTTGATGGGTCGCTACGGAGGGTTGATGGGGTTGGAATACAAGGGCGGAAATGAAGAGGGATGACGGCGAACAAAGGAGGAAGCTGTAATAAGGGAAGAGGAGATCATCTTGTTTTTGTATGCCACAAAGGGCGATTTCTTGAATATCATATGTTTTTCCATGTTTTTCCTGGATATCAGTCCGGCACCGGCATTCATGTCAACCGGAGCGTCTGATTCCCGAATGCTGACGTTCGTACTGCCTCTTTCCTACAGTGCAGCAATACGCAATTATTTGTGCAATATTTTCCGCTGGTATGTTTTTCCTGTAAATCATTTTGTGATCATACTGTTCCGTTCTAACCGGGCTTTCTGGCCATCTTTCTCAAACTCCGAACCAAATGGACATCAAAACTGATTTCCTGTGGTGCCGAAGCCATCAGCGGCGCATAAGCATCATTCTGGGTTTTTATTGATTTCCTGATGCTCCGAGGGAAGCGGAAATCTATATTCATTTTTAGTGATCTGGTGCCGAACATGCCGGCCCATCAGTGCGGTTCAACATCATTGTGATGCTGCTGGGCGATCATTTTGATCGCCGCTGAGCCCTGCCGGGCCTACATCACCCACCTACAGTGAGTTGTGGCAGTGCCTGGCTATAGCCAGTTCTTTTTGCAAAACACCATGTGGTCAAGCCCAGTACATTTTGCAATAAACCTACTATATGGGCTGGCCGCGTGACGACACGCCTCTCCCGCCGCGTAGCGACACGCCTCCCCCGCCGCCTGAGGGCACGCCTCTCCCGCCGCGTGACGAGACGCCTCCCCCGCCACCTGAGGGCACGCCTCTCCCGCCGCGTGACGAGACGCTTCCCCCCGCCGCCTGAAAAGCCCGCCGACACAACTCCCCTGCACACCGACAAGCCCATCGACAGCGGCGGCGCCCAAGGGGACAAGGGGGACAAAGGGGACAAGGGGGACAAGGGGGACAAAGGGGACAAAGGGAAGTCAGGTGGAGGAAAGGCCCCTCCTGTGGTAGTCGCTAACCCACACGGGGGCGGCGACCCCAGTTTACTGCTCGACGGGGCTTCTTGGGCGGGTCGAAACCCCGATGCGGTACCCCCAACCTCCTCCAAAAGCGCCGCAGCAAAAGTCCGAGATCTCAGAGGCAGAGAAAGCGACGATGAAGCTGAATCGGGAGCTGAAGGCGAAGGAAAAGGAGGAGTACTTGAACGAGGTGGCTGCGTTTTGACGAAATCCTGAAGGCAAAGGCGCAGGAGTTGGCGGAACGTTTCGACAAGAAGGTGGACGTCGTGAAGAAGGCGCTTCGGGGTAGGTCCTCCTTCGTCAATGAGCGTAAGGCTACCCTCCACAACGCCAAACTGTGGTGATTTTCGAAGGAAATCAACGCCAGTGAGTCTTTTTTCGACCTTAATAACTTTCACTAACCTGATATCCAGATCGCGCACCGGGGCAGAAGATACGACCCCCCGAGCTGCAGAGGTTGTTGAAGGAGGCGCCAGAGTACCAGGACATGACGGAGGAGGAGGAAACTCTCCTGCTCAACGAGCACGCAGAGTTCAAAGGGGTGAAGAAGTCGGGGACGAGGCTGAACAATGCGGCGGCATCGCGGGACGTCACCGCCTTCACGAGGCGGATTGAGGGCGAGGTGAGTGATAGCCCACCTTCTTGATTGTCCTAATAGGTTGTAGGTCGAAGCTCTCCATCGGCGCACGGGGGCCATTGCGTTCTTCGCCATCGGGAGGTCGAGCGTCAACGACACGATCAGGCCCGTGGTCGCCGGCACCACCCAGGTCTTTGATTACTTCCCTCAAGTCCTCCGCACCACAACCGAACAGTTCGCCATTCGTTTCGACAACTGGACTTGCAACAAGGACCAAGTCGCAGTCGACCTCTCGTATCAGACGTTGCGGCGGGAGTGTACCGGGATGATTTCAGAAGGCCTGGGTAAGTGTTTGCCAGCTCATCGCCCGCTGTCACCGCTCGCTGTCACTGACTTGTCCACAAACAGAACGTAAGATTAACAAAAAGGTCAATATGCGGTACGAGGATTACGACCGTTTTGTCCTAGAGTACGTAACATCCGTCCCATCCCCTGAAGATTTTTAATGTTGACTGTCATCGCAGGCACGGCTATGAGCTGCAGGGATGGCCCGACGCCGTCGACTTCATGTGTCCCTCTAACCTTGGCACCGTGGAGCGCCTTCGTCCCCTTTACGAGGCGCTGATGGCAGGGTCTTGCCGGTGGGAGCCGTTGTCGGGGGCGAGAAAGAAGGAGCTCCAGGAAGCCGTGGCAGCGAAGGGGCCCAAGGCCAAGAAGGATCGCGTTGACAAGGGAACGAGTCGGGAGGCGGCGAAGTCGGGTAAGGGGGACACGTCGGGTAAGGGGGACACCCGCAAGAGGGACCGCGAGGAAGAGGACAGCGATGATGGCGCATCGAAGAAGCGCCATCGAACCAACCTCAGCGGCCTCACGGAGGAGGAGAAGCTGGAGCACAAGCGGAAGGTGGGCCGGGAGAAGAAGGCGCGGCAGCGAGAGCGGAAGAGGAAGGAGGAAGAAAAGGCCGCTGGTGAGGGGGGACAGAAGAAGCAGTCGGGGAAGAGGAAGAGGTCGGCGACCGAGGAGGACGAGGAGAATGAGCCTGTTGCCAAGAAGGCCAAGGCTAAGTCCTCCTCCTCAAAGTCCTCCTCGAGGAAGAAGGTTGTCAGTCGGCCGACCATCAGCGACGACGATGAAGACAGCAACGCCGACGACGCCGAGTACGCGCCCAGCCGCGCCGCGAAGGAGAAGGCCCTCAAGCGGCTTTCCCGAATACGCGGCTCCAAGCCAAGGGAGCCTAAATTGTCTCCACCCCGACCGACCAGCCGCGATGGGATTCTTCCCTACTCTGCCCAGCCCAACAAGCGCTACGCCCAAATCATGTCGCTCGCCCGGTCGACCAACCAGCTCCCCAAGTCCCTTAGTCAAATCTTCAACGAATACGAGAATGAGGACGAGGACGAGGAGGAGAGCGACAAGGGTGAGGGTGGTTCGGGCGGCTCCTCCTAATGCCTCTGCCGGTCTTCTTGTGCTCATCGTCGACGGCCCCTCGATTTTGGACGCGTTTTTTTTTCTCTCTTTACACATATACACGCACGCCTTGAATATCTGTCTGTATGCTTGCTGAATAACATTTACCTGTCTGTCTGTGCTACTAAGGGGGACATGTCCCCTTTGAATGAGCCCCCCAAGGGATACCGTCCCTTTAAGAAAAGTGTCCCCCCTGAGCTGTCCCCTTAGTGCACATGTCCCGTTAGCAAACAACAAACAAGTGAGACTGTCCCCTTAAGAGAAGTGTCCCGTTAGCGAACAACAAACACGTTACCTTTCGAGGGATAAGAATATCTACATAGCGTAGTGGGAACATCCCTGGGTCAGTTACCACCCATTACCATACTCTACAGGGGATGCGGGTTCAATGCCCGCTGTAGACTTGTTGAGATGACCAGTCTTTTTTTCTATTCTTTTCTTTTGTGAATCCAATATTATTTAGTTTCCTTGTCTGTTCTTGTGAATCCCATGTTATTAGTTTACTCATGTCTGTTCTTGGTAGACTAAATAACAGTGAATCCAATGTTATTTAGTCTATCAAGTGGGCAATGTCCCCGCACCGCCAATATGTCCCCCTAGGATGATCCCGTCCCCGCACCGTCGATACATCGTGGTGACGTCCCCCTAGAGTGATCCTGTCCCTACACCGCCCGGTACCTCAAACATGTCCCCCTTGTCCCTACACCACGAGTGCTTGCCCATGTCCCCCCTGTCCCCCCACCGCCAACACCTGGTGTCGGTGAGCACCCCAAGTCGGTGTTGTCCCCTCACACCGCCAGAACACTACCTGTCCCCCCTCCCACAGGGTGACCGTCCCTCTGGTCCCCCCCTGGTCCCCCTGGGTCCCCCTCACTTCCCCCTAGGTCCCCATAGGGTACCCGTAGCGGGGACATAGCGGTGGAGGGGGTCTTGTTGGACCACATTTAGCTAAATGTGGTCTAACAGGTACCGTTAGTTGGGCTTAGCAGGTGCGGGGCCCAGGAAATATCTGAGTGTACAAACACTAATGTACACTACGGTCCCTGGGCTCCTCTATCACCCCGTAGCCGAGCTCACGGTCACAATCGTACGACTTGCCGCGGTAGAGCTAAAGAATAGACAGAGAAGCAATTAGTTGAAACCGAAGACCTCTAAGAAAAACTCAAGGACGTAAGACAGGGACAGCATAGAATAACTCAAGGGCATTGAACGCGAATTTTGCTACAAGCGCGATGGTAGGTCGGGAGTAGATCATGGATTTCAGGAACTCGGTGTTTGAGAGCTGAGCCATGAGATTTGCGAGGTGTGGAGCGTCGTGGAATAATTTAGTCAGAAAAGCGGATCGCAGCTCAATTAGAGCACTTGAAGAAGTGCAAGTAATTAGAGCGTGCTCCGGAGTTTCGACTTCCATCTTGCAGAACCTGCAAAGTCTGTCCGATCGGGCCACGGGTTGATTGGCATGGTTCACATAACGCAGGACTTCAAGGGCCAAATGGTGAGTAGAGAGCAGCAGAGAAGTCAGGGCTTCCCAATGTGTCTGTGTCTTGACCATTGTGAGATAGTGGCACAATTTCGAAGCAACGTATGCCGGTGGTTTGTCCTTTTGAGGTTCAAGCCGTCCATATAATAAGTAGAGCTTTTCGTTCTGGTTGATCGAGTCCTGAAACCATTCCTGCATCAGGATTTTCACCGTCTTCCCGTAGTCCTCGATGTCCTCAATTGAGGTTGTGTGTGTCAGGACGAAGGCGGGGCAGTGGAATGGTAGTCTTGTGGCAGCATGAATTAAATCCTTGGCCCAGGAAGTTTTATTCCTCGCGCTGAGTTCTATTGAACTGTCCAGCGCGGCACGAGCAAAGTGCGCTTTTGCTAGTCCCAGGAAATATATTAAGTGTGACAAGACGAGGAGGAACCGTCGAACCCGTAGAGGAATTATCCCGGTTTCGGTGAACAGCGGGGCGATAGCGGATCGTGAGTGGAGATTGAGCATTTGGCGGATGAACTGAAGTTGAACTTTGCTAAGTTGCTTGACATGGACGTCGTTGCTATCGGGAGAAATTTTGCACCCATGTGTAAGATGAGGGTCTACTCTCGCCATATATAGCTCTTTCAGTTCGTTTGGTGTCAGTCGGCCAGTCATGCCCTCGATCGCCATGATACGATGTCCGCAGAATCGGGCTGTTTGTGCCTTGGATTTGTAGTGGGCTGCAAGAATATTCCGCGTGTCCGTTCTGAAGGTAACCCCGACGTATTTCTCTTCCATTTTAATCTCCAGAGTTGTGGCTCCAAGCTTGAAGACGGGGAGAGGTAGTGCAACATTGCCGTAGATCAGAATGATTGTCTTGATCATGTTGATTAGGATAAAGTTGCGCGCACACCATTTCTCCAGTGTAATCAGCTTAGCTTGAAGGCCGCGGGCAGATATCGAGAAGAAGAGGAGATCGTCAGCCTGGGCGAGGAGGGAGATACGGACTGCGGCGAGGAATACGTCGTCTTTGTCGGGCATCATTACCAGAACGGCCAGGAATAGGTTCCAGAGAATCGGTGATGCGGGGTCGCCAGTGAGTAATCCAATGAAGGCCTTGAACTCTGGGGACTGCATGTCACCATGCTTCGCATAGTAGGCCATTCGACGGTACACCATGCGCAGCCAGTCAAAAATTGCGCCCCCGATTCCGAGGCGGAATAATTTCAACCATAGAGTCGGTTGATCCGTGGAGGGGAAAGCATTTGTGGCGTCAATTGCAGCGACATATAGGGTGTATCCGTGGGCTCTGGCCCATTCCTTGGCGCACCGGAGGATAAATGGGTTGTTGTTGGTGCGATAACCTGGTCTGAAGGCATTCTGCCAAGGAGGAATTAAGCCGCGAGCTTCGGCCCAATCCGCTATCCTCCAGTGAATGAGCATTGTCAACGCCTTCAAAAAACAACTCTCCAGCGCGATCAGCCTGTAACTGTCGGGATTGTCGCCTGGTTTCAATCTCTTGAGTATTCCAATAAGGGCAGAAGTGAACCATATCGATGGCCTGTCACCTTCTTTGACGCATTGATTTGCGAGAAGCGCGAGATCTTCATTTGGAATTTCAAGGAGGGTCCTTGTACGACGCTTGGTCCTCGCCAGGGGTGCTGTCCAAAGAATGGTTGTGAATGTGGTTTTTGAGTCTCCCCATGTTGTCCTCTGTCCATGCGTGAGTGAAAAAACCTTCTGGAGTCGTATCTTCGGTCTGATCGGGCATTAACGTTGATAGAATCTTGTTAATTTTATGCTGCGCCGAGTCAAATTGAGGAGGTAGAACCTCTGGTGGGTTCAAGCGCTTCTCGAAGACGACCTTGAGCTCGTCTGCGGTGACGGAAATTGGAGCCGGTTTCGGGTCTGCCAGCCGTTTGATCTCCTTCCAGAAAATTGCTCGACTCGGAGCCTCCAGGACTTTCTTGCGATTTGCGTCCCGCATTGCAACCAGTTTGTCTCGGCCTCTGTGAGGAAGGGGGAACGAGACGCGGACCGGTTTCGCTGGAGGTTGTTCCGTGGGGCCAACATTATTTGGAATATTTGCCGTGACTTTTGGAACATCGAGCGCCACGCTTGCAGCTGGTCGCTCGTTGTGAGTCAAGTCGTCAGTCGGAGCTTGGGAGGGTGGAAATTTGCAAGCAGCATGAGCCAGCTGCATAGCCTGAGTGAGATGTCCATTGGATGCCGCTTCGGCTCGATTGATTCGGCGAATCACATACTCAGATCTGGTCGATATCTCGAGAGATTTGAACGCTGGTGCCATTTTGATCGCCAGCCAGACCGACAGTAATTCCGCTCGTGGACTTGTTTGTCCTCCCCATACTCTACGGGACGTGTTGAGGCGTGCATTTGGACCCCAGTACGTTCTGAGCCTGTGGAGGCCAGAATACTTCCAGCTTTGAGGCAAACACCGTGGATTGTGACCCTCAGCGGCGTGGTGGTATTCAAGACTGGTCCGTAGAGCGCGCGTAGTTTCTTCTCGTAGTCCTTGCCAGCAGCTAATGTCGTGATAAACAGCCTGTCCAGGGGAGTTTCCGCCGGGAGGACGACATCGATTTTAGCCTTTTTCCGGGGGCGTTCAAATGACCGATTTAGAGTGCCGACGTCGAGCTCGAGTTGAACTGTGAGCGCGGCATGGTCATAGCCATTGACGCGGTCGGCGACGTTGAAGGACTTGATGTGCGAGAAGAGCGGGCGCGAGCAGGCTACGTAGTCAATGACGGTTCTACGGGTACCTTGAAAGGAGGTGTATTTTCCGCTTCCAGGACCAAATACATCCGCGCTGCTGACAAAAACAATGTTGTAGTCATTGAATACCCCGCAGAGCCATGTTCCACGAGAGGTGACGGTCTTGTCCATGGAAGTACAACTTGGGTCAAGGTATTTTGCTAGTAGAGCAGCTATCCTCGCGTTAAGATCACCGAGAACGATCACAAGGAGTCCGGATGTGTACGCGAGAGCAAGTGAACCAGCCAAAGCCTCACATGGGTCTTTTTCTAGAACTCCACTCCATTGAGAAGAGTCAGGCAGGAGGTAGACATTGAAGATCAGAAGTTTGTTCAATTGGAGTACCATGAAGTCTGGGCCCGATAGGTCTTGACGATATTGGATTTGTAGCGTTGATCAAAAGACAGCAGCTACCCCGCCCCAGGACCTGTCAAAGGAAGCTTTAGGACGACGTGTTTGCGATAGAATGGAGTATCCGGGAGGTAACTGCACTGTATCCTCTAGTTGAGGACGTAAGTGCGTTTCCTGAAATAAATTAATGTCGTATGGTTCGAGGTTTTTGCGGAAGGTCGGGCAGCTCATTTGTGACGGAAAGGCGCCATTGATATTCCAGCTCTTGATACTAAGGATCATTGTGTGGTGGTGGGCAAGGCCTTTCATTGATCCGTGACAAGCACCGCCACAGCTTTGGCGGGGGCGATCAAAATCAGTTGACCCACTACTCATCTGCCCTCCCGCAGGTTCATTTCTCACATGAGCACCTCAGACTTGGTAGGGCGATTGAAGCATTGTTATTTCTACATAATATTCCGAAGTGTTCGAAATTTTCGCGGGCAAAGTGCTTGTGGAATAGAGCAATGTCTGCGACAACTGGTTCGCCAGTCTTAGCGCGGCAGGCATGAAATAAATTATTGAGGATGATTTTGGCCCTGTGGTGAGCCTCCAGAGTTTGTGAGTAATGATTGGACCATAGTTAAACTGTTTTGGAGCACAAAAACGACCAAGGATTGCTGTACTATGTCGATGTGGTGTTCGACTAAAGGTCGAATTGATGCCACTTCGATCAGTCGTAAATTCTTTTCGCCTTCGTTTCTAAGGTTTGGACTTCGGTCCATTGACGGAAATCCCTCATGATATACTGGGGAATGTTGCCTTCTGAGTGGATTTGGCAATTTGTCACTGCTGCTTGAAAAGAACGGAAATCGGCCGCCATAATTGTATCTGACAGGCAATATTGTGAAAATCAGAAAATCCACTCAGAAGGCAACATACCCAGAGGTATTCTGAAGATTATTTCTCTTGCGACCAGAGAGATTTGAGGAGGTTCAAACCCCGAAAACGTTTTCACGGAATTAACACGGAATTTGGGTCACTCAGACGCTCGGCAACTCGGCATTTTGACCGTGGGACTAAATTGATGGCATCGGTCATTGCCCACCACCACATTGTGGTATCTAGTGGACGGGTAGAAGATAATGTGGGAGAGGGGGGGTGGGGTGGTGTCGTGGTGGGCACATTTTGGGCGGAAGGTAATACGTGATTAAGTAAAGGTATGCCCGGCGTAGGAGAAGAATAAAAATTAAAAGAGGGGGGATGAGCTGCCCTCAGACGTTTGGGTGTACGATGTAGGTAGAGGCGTAGGTACCGCGCTCAGTCTCACCCCACACGGCAACAACCCAGTCGGCGATCTCGGCGGTTGCGAAGGTGAGAACTGTGTACATCGCGTGCTGCGAGCCGTATGGTTTGGTGCCAAAGGAGTACGTGGCGGCGTCCGGGGTAATGTCGAGGATGGCCCTCGAGACATCCCCGTGGACGTTTAAGCGGCCGTTGGCGGTCCGAGTCCACGGCTGGGGGTGAGGGCCATAGACGACCTGGGTGGCGGGGTCGATGGGTGCGGTGGAAGGGGCCGGGGGCGTATATGCAGCAGCAGCCGCGGCGGCGGGCTGCCTGGTAGCCTGGCGGGGGGGTGCACGGGCAGCGATGGGGGGAGGGGCAGCGCGAGGGGGCGGCGCAGAGGGTGCATTGAGAGTCGGCGGTGCTGGCTGGAACGACTGAGGAGCAGCAGCCGCGGGAGGGGGGGGCTGTATGCGGGGACGTACATTGCGCGATGTGTCGTCGGCCTCCTCACGCTCGCGCTTCTCTCTCGCGGCGAAGTAGGCGTCCAGGGTGGCGGTGTCGAGGGTGCTCGCAACAGGTGCAGCGGGCGCGGTCGGCGCAGTGGGCGCAGGCGTCATGACGGGGACACTGGCCGCAGCGGGGGCAGTGGGCGCAACGCGAGGACCGAAGGGACCCATGGCGGCGGTCACTAGGGTGTCGACGGTGCTGTTAAGCCTGATGAGCAGGCCTTCGAGCCTGGCGATGGTGGCCTCCACCGCCTTGACACGCTCGAAGAGAGCCGGGATGGTGCGGGAGTTCATATCTTGCACCGCGGCCGTCGTCTGGCGGAGCCTGACCGTCTGCGCATTTTGCGAGTGCAGGACCTCGGCGATGGCTTGGTCCTCACCCGTAGCGCGAGGGGTGTTGTGAAGCTCCTGGATCTGAGCCACCAAGGCAGGGATATCTGGGAGAGGGTTTAGGAAGCAGGGAGGGGGAAGGAGCATAGCTGACGCACGGCCGCTCATATCTGCCACATCTTGAGTGATGCTGTCGACTCGATTGTACAGGCGGGTTGACGCGGCCAGCAGTCCGCTCGTGTACTCGCGGTGGGTGTTGTGGTCCTTGGGGGTAAACTTGGCCTTGCTTGTTAGCTTGCCAGTGGTGAAGCCCGCGTCGACATGGAAGGAGTGAGCCGGGAGAGATGAGCCCGATGGGAGGGGAGGAGGTGTGGCGGGACGGGCTTGTTTACCGCGGGCGGTGTCAGAGAGCACGGGCTGCGAGGGTAGGACTGCGACGGGAGGGGGGACAAAGTAATGTTCGTCGCCCTCGTTGAAGGAGTCGATTGAGTCGAAAGGAAGGAGGCCATCCAAGAGGCCATCGCGGGGTGTGTCACTGACAGCGGGAGCAATGCGGGTGACGTCGGCCAATCGGAGGATGTCACCTAAAACCGCCTCTGACTGAATGGGAAGAGGAAGCAGGTCGGGGACACCGCGAGGAGATAGTTGCAATGGTACATATCTGTACTCATCGTCGTAGATTAAGGTGGGGTAGGCGGAGAGGGTTTTTTGCGGGGTTTTGGAAGGAGAGTCGGACATTTGCCAAAAAAAGATCGAAGCTTGTTGTCGTTTAAGGCAGGTGAGTCCCACAACTTTTTCAGTCTTAAAAGGGACGTCGGCTCGCACCTGCACGTGAGGGACTGGGCAGGAGTCCCAGGCTGTCTCAGACTGCAAAAAGATAGGCGAGTTCTGTGGAATCAAAGCGGGCTCAGCGGACCGAGAGGCGTACGGTACGTATTTTCAGAATCCTCGACCAAGTTTGGCAGAAGGACACAGTTGCAGTATGATTCAAGTACAAGTAATCGCACGGGGCCGTACTGGTATTTCAAGTATATAATTTCCCCCGAGATCCTGAAATAAATGGGCTTTTTGGCCACGAGGTATTTCGCGAGTGCTCGGAGTAGCGCAGAAACACTTGGGGGCGTCCACTCGCAACCGGCGGCACTTTAGAAGTGTGCGGAAGGGGGAGGCCAGCCGTAGTACGAGTTTTGTTTTTTAGATGATGGTGGTCTGTTCTGGGTTAGGATTGAGCCAATTCACGAAGTCCGAGGCACGAAACAATCCGTGTGAAGAGTGGTACCAATATACCACGATCATTCACTTTAGCCTTAAAGGGATTGTGGCGTGTGGAAGTCGACACCGCGCCAGTCGCGAGCATGGCAACAATTTCAAAGTGGGACTTGGAGCTGAATGGGAGCGGGGGCGACAGGCAAAGGACTGGGACGAGCACTATGGGGCCGAATAAGGTTGAAATTTAACCAACCTTAGGTTGGATAACACCTTTCAACCTAATTTGGGTGCACTTTAGGTTGATTCTGGCTTCAACCTACAGATGGGAACCGGCATACCAAGGGTTTGATCTGGCATCTTTGTCCGTGTTTGGTTGGCAGGGACCCACGGTTCCATTCTCGCAAACCTATCAGCGCTTTCCCTAGTCACTTCCGGGCTTTGACTCAAAGGAAACTCGGTGAGAAAATAAGGATTAGAATAAAACTACCAGGCTGTTTTTTGCATTTTCAACAAAGAATTCTGAGTCAACGGTCAACTCATTGAAGATTGGGCAGGTTTCACGAAGGAAATGGTCTACGACAAAAATCCGGCTTGATACTTCTGATTCCAGTCACCTTTCCATGAGAATTGTCTGTCATACATAAGAGATCCACAGAGTTTTCAAGGAGTTGATAGCTTTTTGTGGCCGGAGGGGAAATTCCCTCATACCAAGATAAATCAACCACATGCACCAGATTGGTGAGTCTGAGAGGATAAAATGCATGGAATCCGATCTTCTGAGGCTATGAGGACATCGGAATATTGGACAGAAGTGTTTACCAAGAATAATACCGTATTTCCGACATTTGGCTTCCATCATTTTAGAAGAGCCGTTGAGTACCAATCTGAATGGACCATTAAGTGTCAAATGGGTGCCAGATGGTGGATAAAAAAGCTCACTGGGTCTCTCCTTGGCATTGGTGCAGTGCAGGACAATTCAGTTCCTTGCGGTGCGATTTCTGAATTGCTTGCAGCAATTTTATGAATTCAGCCTGATACTTCTATAGTAGATCCATCTTCAAAACTTCACTTCCGCGGAGACCGGAAATTTTGCGCAGTTTTGACGATGCGGAAAGCTTTTTCCGTCTGCGCATTGACGCGTACGGTCACCTCTGTGACATCGGTCACACTCGACGCGTTCTTCCTTCCGTTCAGCCCTGCTAAGGCTCCTTGCCCGACTGCACGCGCCGGATACCACATCGACACTTTGGGATAGCTCTGCACTCACCAGAGTAATCTTTTGACATGGCTCTGACCTCTAAACGGCAGAAATTGGCCGGAAATGCACGAGCACACATCCATGGTTCCGGTTCATCCAGCAACACTGAGAGCTTACCGTCAACTCCTTCTAATTTGCCTCCCATTCGCGGTCGCCCTCCGAAGAACACGAAGGACCGGAAGAAGCCCGTGGACAAGGAACTGGCCGAAAAAGATGATCACATCACGGAACTAAAAGTACTAATCTCCGATGCCGACACGCACATTCTTCGACTCGAGACATCTCTGGCGACCCTCCAGGAGGCTCATGATGCTCTTCTTGGGAAGAACAAGACAATGAACACTACTCTGTCCCTGAAAAGAAAGGCCGAAACCAGTTATTCAGAAGAGCGTACCAGAGCACGGAAACGAATCCGCAGATTGGAGAGAGACCGCGACACCAAGGCCCAAACCAGTGCCGCCGCTGCTGCACATATGCAGTCCGTTATTGAGACCCAGAATTCCACCATATCCAGTCTTTCCTTCGACTTTGCAACAGCCAATGCACGCCTCCACGCCTACGAGAATGAGACACACACCACTGCCCTTACCGTCGCACTTCGGAGAACGCAGGATTTGCTCAATGGAACACGGCAGCAGCTCTATGCGTCCGAAAAGCGATCAAAGCGAGCTCAGCTATCCTATAAAACTACGAAGCGTGCCTACGATGAACTCCGAGTATGGAAACCTACAGAATCGGGAGAATTCACAAATGTGTCTCGAGAACTCGTGCGGAACCTTTCGTATACGGGCTGTGCAGCAGGGAAGGTAGCGTTTGCGATCAGTAGCTGTGCAAAGGCTTTTGGCATTGAAATTTGAGGGCAGCTGATGAGCGCACGCACCGTGGGCCGTGTAATTGACGAAGGTGGAAAGTACGGTGAACTCCAGATTGCACGGGAGATCATGGAATCTGAGGGTGCACTTCATTTGTTTACAATGGCATTTATCTCTGACCACAAGTAGGTTTTTGCGAGAGCTCCGATGGGACAACTCATTACGGACTCACAATAGAAGGTCGCCATGTTACCCTGCGGGTTCCCTCCTACGCACCAGATGCGGACGACTCCGATAAATCTATGTGGAAAACTCAAACCCGCTTCGTTGAAGTCGTACATGCGCTTGATCACACCGCCCAGCGCCAGTTCGATGGTACTGTCGAGATGGCGACACGGATTGCCGACACCTATAGTCGCAGTCCTCTGGCAGCTCGGGAACGGCGAACGATGGATAAGAATCATTACTGGCGCAAGAAACTCGCTGAATCAAAGGACCACGCCGCCGATGGCAAGAAAGCATTTCGGATTTCTGCGGAACACAAGAAGGATATAATCATTCATGACTTGGGTCGAGCTGCGATGGACGAGGCGGACATTTCTACGAGCCATATCCTAACCACCATGCTCAGCATCACCGACGAGGATCTGGCGGCCGAGGGAAAGTTGACCGCCGCCCAGTTGTCATCGCTGTCAGCACAATTGTTTTGACCACATTTCAGCGCTCTAAATCTAGCATGCAGATCCACCGAAGCCCGATCACTCCTTGTCGAAGATGTCCTCGAGCGCAAGATAGGTGAAGATCGGTTCGACGCGCTCACTCCAGCAGAGCAGAGCGATAAATGCACGCACTTCTTTGGTGGTTGTTGTTGCCACAAAGACTTGAATGTCGTCGAGTACGGCTACAAGTCGGTCCAACGTACATATTCAGAACTTGACAACATCCACGTTCCGCCTCCAGTCCTCCTTGCCAACAAGGCTAACGCTGCAACAATCGCCGAAGGTTCAAAGGATTCAGCGGCAGTTCAAAATGCGATAGATTCCAGTACATCAGGTGGGATTAAACTGCTGCAGCTCATCGGCAGCCTTCTGCGCCACAAGGATGGAGAGCGCGGCTATCAAGACAAGGCCACGATATTCATCCGACAACGGAAACTCGAGCTCTACAACCTCGACGAGCCCAGCAAATTCCCTGACGTCTCCAATACCCGGTATGGATGTTACACTTATGCAGCCGCGGAGGTTGTTTGCTTTCACGGGATAATCCAGGAGCTGGTCACGGAGGTTATCAACGCCAAAACGAAGTCTGGACAGGAGAATCATGTGGAGAAGAACATCCTAAAAGGTCTCAACTGCGTGGTAACGATGACAGAGCTCGTCGCACTTGCCCTCTACGGTGTTTCTGTCTCCTGGCCCTATATGGCGACGGTTCACAGCACCAAGGACAGACCGGTCAATCTGCTTTCCCTCACTGATCTCCATCGGAAGCTCCCCTTGTTTTGCGCTCACATTGCCGCCAATCCTCACACTCTGCTCGATTCAACTACGCCCCAGGACCAGCTTACCATTGACGGTCAACCTTTCCTCGACGAATTCCTTCTTATTTCAATCAGACAACTACAGCCGTACCTTCGAAATCCTCTTCTGATGATCTCTCGGATGTTCGCTGGCTGCCAGACCGGCTGGATCATCTTTACTCCCGAGTTCCATATTGGCGGAACCATCGACCGTCTCACACCCGAGCAGCTCGGCGCGCTCCATGTTCCCGCGACCAATGACTGTAGCGAAGGCATTCTGGGCACCTTCAAGGGACACACAAAATATCGTCCTAACAGCACCCCTCACTCCTTCGCAAATCAAACCAGACGCAACGCAATAACACTGAGGCGTTTATCAAGAAGTGTTGCGACAGGAAGGATAAGAAGTATGTGATGCGAGAAGTGAGGAAGGATGGGATGGGCCAGAAGCATGCAAAGTTCCAGCGAGAATGGGCTAAGCTTCAGCGGGAGAAGGCTGAGAAGGCGCTCAGACGACGGGAGGCGGCGGCGCTGAAGAAGAAATCTAGGGCATCCCGCTTGGCCGCCACTCAACTGAAACTTAACGTCGAGAAAATCAACGGCATGTCTTCGGTACTCCTCAAAGATCAGCTTGCGGTGTACCGAGACGTCCTGAAGGACCCCGTGCTGACGACGAGGCTTTGGAAGACCATGAGTACGGTCGCAGTCCGGCGGGAATTGGTATTGGCGGCCCGAGAGCGAGAACTTGAACGGCGGTGTGTCACTCAACTTTCCTCCGTTGAATTCTCGCGGGTGATATTAATATGATTTAGGGAAAGTGCAGATACTTCGGTACAAGCTGAGGATCTCTCGGACGAATCAAGCGACGCAGTTGTGGTGGAGTTTGGCTTTTCGGAGGGCGACGATGGTGAATGGGAGGATGACGAATAGATTGTTGAATTTTTTTCGGATTGTTTTCGCAGAGCCCGTTGAAGATTGAGTCAAGAGGTATTTTTGTCCTTTGTACCTGGTGAGCAGGATGACCGTGGAAGCTGAGACATTGAGGAACATCGAAATCAAAAATTCAACAGGGACCAAACAAGGACAAAGCTGCCAGATCAAACCCTTGGTATGCCGGTCCCCACTACAGAATAGGATGAATATCAGCATAGTCTTTTCAACCTATGGACGATTCAATTTAACCATACCTTCACCAGGCGCGGAATCAACCCGAGGCTGGTCAACCTATGGCCGGTTGAAAATCGCCATTTCGTTCCTCGCATATACATGTGGAAAGGTATATGTGGGCTCTAATTCTACATCTATTTTGACAGCTGACGACCCATTCTCGTTGAAGAGGATGTCGAAAATGTGGTATGGAAATCTTAAGAACCCGTTCTCAAATGTCCCCTTTGATTCACCCGAGATCAAATTGAAGAAAATTAGATAATGAGACATGCGGGACAGGCAGGCAACATTGGTTGCTTCGTCATGAACTCGGGTAGAGCCTCAGTCAAGTTGAAGTTTCAAATTCCGAGTCATTACATATTTGGACGTGCCGTTGATTGTTCTTTACCACTCAGATTGATGTTGGGGCCCATTGGTAGCCTAACTAAATCTATGGGTGAGTTATGTATGATTACCGGAGCTCCGGGGTACGAGTTAACGCGAGTCGCAGGGTCAAATGCGCGACATGGGAGCAGTGACGAGATGTCACGTGTGCGTGCACTGGTTCGTTTTGATCCGACCTCTTTCGTCCTTCGTCCTTCATCCTCCTCCCTCTTACTCTTCGTGGAATGCTGCTGCACTCCTGGCTGTGCTCTCAAGACTTTCTACTGTTGTTGCTCGCTGTGCTGGGTCCGATGGATGTGATGGGAGTGAGGGATTGGGGGACAAGGGTGGTGCGTGTCTTCGTCTTTCACTGATACCCATGGCTATGTTTCTCCTCGAATGGGGGTGCTGGGCAGTGGGCGGACACGATTAGGGCACAGTGTGGCGATCAAGATACATGCTGGGGGCGGGTGTGGGCATGCGGACAGCGCGTTTGTGCCGGGGCGCCGCAGCGGGTACTGCTTCCCTGGTGCGGGTAGGTGCGGGTTCTTCCAATGAGTGTCTGCATGCGCGAGCACTGTGTTTGTGAATTGGGTGCACGAACTGAACTGGACTGTACCCGTCCCGTTTCTCGTGCGGAGGAGTGCGTCCGCGCTGTGTCATCTTGGTGAGCAGCGTGCGCGCTGGTGGTGTACCTCTGTTGTTGGGGTATGACACAATGCAGGGCGACGCATGTGCGGTCGGTGGTTGTGCGTCGTTGGTGGTGCTGACGCGGGTGAGTTTTTGCTGACCCTCCTCCAGCCCCTCCACCTTTATCTCATCTCTCGACTTTTTTTTTTGTTTTTCCTTCGCTTCACTCGTCTAACTATCCTTCCCCTTTCCTCGCGTCCTCCTTCACCCTACTAAGCTGCTTTCCCATCTGCCGGCAACTATCCGCGCCAACGCCAAGCCCTCTGCCGCCGTGGGCGCTCCCTCCTCGAGAAAAAGACGTGCACGAACCCCGCTTCACCCTGTTCAAACCCAGCGCCACCCCTCTGCCGCGTCGCTCCTCCACCACGGCACCCCTCAACCCGCCAGACGCACCCACTGATCACCCGGATCTCATCCTCCCGCACATCTTCCCCTTTCCCAGAATCCTCCGACACAAACCGCTCGGGCTGCTTTCAAAGTTCTCCTCAAGCACCCTACTTAGGCCAGTGACCACGTCATTCCTCAAGAAACTCCGGAGTTAACGCGCTCAATGTATTTACTCAACGTATTTGTCCTAACCCGCCCTCGTTTTCACCACCGTCAAGCCGAGGTCCGGAAAATCAAAACTGAAATACTTACGAAGGCCATCTCAAACTTTCTCAGTGCACATTCAGTTTAACCTCAAGGCCGCAATGCATAGACCAAATTACTCAAGCCCTCAAGGTCAAGTTCCAGGTACTTGCTGACTTCACCTCAAATGGCTATCAACATCTCCCGTTGGAATCACCTGCGAACTGCAGCCCTTTTCTGTGTTCAATGGCTCTTTGCTCTCTCTTCGACTTCTGCTCCGATTCCAACTTGATTGCAAACCTCTTGAACACGGCTATCAAGATGGGATAATGGAGTCGGAAGGCGAGTCTGAGAGGTGTAGACGAGAACTCACTTCGGATTGACATCATCTGACCTCATTCTGACAGTGGGCATCCGCGATGCCCCGCTCCCTATTTCTTACTACTCTTGTTTTGATCGTAGTATGTCCTGCGGTACCATAGAAATTCATTCCAATTGTTCTATTTTCTTCCCTGTTAGTTCCACCTGTTTTAGGTTCCTAATCAACCTAGCAGCCCTATGAGATACGGTATAAGTTCAACCGAATTTGTGTTGGTAATCAACCTAAAGGCCCACGGGAATGCAGCAAGGGATAGGTTGATACGAGATATCCTACTGTAGGTTGAAAGACCGCCGAAAATACCTGGCGGGCCATAGGATGAAAGCTGGGGCATTTAGGTTGCTGTTCAGCCCTTAAATATCATCCTATGGCAGGGTGGTGAATCAACCTAAGACCGGTAAAATTCAACCTATGGACGGCTCAATTGTACCCTGACTCTGGTTGATATATAGGTTGAAAATCAACATGTGCCGCTGCCCCAGAGGAGGTTCGGCCCAGGGAGGCAAGATTTCTGATTGAATAAGTATTAGTGATTGCACTGATAAAGATCGGCACCCAGGCCTCAACCCGATCACGAAAAGAAGCTTCGTCCTTGTGTCTCCCACGTTGCGTGTCGTCTCCTTGTCCTCCACCTCCACTACTGCAGTCCTCTGTTTCTTCGGTCAGTCTGGCTCCTGTGGAAATGTTGCCGGTGGTTGATATGCTTGCCTCCCAAGGTTGGTACGGCATCATGCTGTCAGATGATGATTCTCGATCACTCTACATTTTTGGTGCGGGATTGCTTTTCTTGAGACGTCAAAGGAATTGATCATTTTGCATAGGTGGCAGAGGTGGGCCTGGGGGTCAGGCACACCATACTGGTGGCTCTGGTGGGGCCGGGGAGGGTCCCATTGTGCATATCACTACACAACAGTTAATTGCACCTAATCTGCAAGCCACACTTGCTCCAGAGCAAGCATCACAGCTTCGCAACATCCGAGCATCTCAAATGGCCAATCATTGTCCTCCTCCATCAAGAATCTTTCAAGGCAGACAGAATATTCTGGGAAAAATGCATGATTTCTTCACTCCTAACACGGGAACCCAATGCATTTATGTCCTGCATGGACTTGGAGGTGCTGGAAAGACACAGATTGCTCTGAAATTCATAAATGAAGCATCATCTCAGTAAAATTGACCATCCAATGTGGAACTGTTTGTTGATTCAGTTCTATGTTCCAGCTTCTCAGACATCTTTTTCATTGACACCAGCACCATTGCAACAATTGATACAGGCCTCAAGAACATAGCTGTTCTGAAAGATTTTGGAGATTCTCCACAAGATGGCTTACTATGGCTGACCAGCAAAGTTGAAGAATGGCTACTTTTCTTTGACAATGCAGATGATCCAAGCATCAATCTGAATGATTTTATTCCTCAGTGCAATCATGGGAATATCATTATCACCTCTCGAAATCCAGGACTGCGTGTTTATGCGGGATCCCACTCCCTTGTGTCGGACATGAAAGAGGAAGATGCAGTGGCATTGTTACTCAAGAGTGGTTCACAGAAGGCCACAATCTGTACTGAACAAATTGCAACAGAAATTGTGAAGGTAAGACAATTAGACCTGGGTACTCATTCAATTTATTAACACTTCCTTAGTCACTGCACTATCTACCTCTAGCAATTGTTCAGGCTGGTGCATTTATATCAAAATCTCGAGATCTTGATGGCTACTTGGCTCTCTATACAAAGAACCAAGCACGACTACTTAGTGAAAAGCCTGCTCAGTCTCATGACGGTTATGCCTGGACAGTGTACACAACATGGCAAATGAGTTTTGACCGGCTCACACCACCAGCCGCCATGTTCCTGCAGCATTGTTCATTCCTCCATCATAAGGGAATCTCAGAGGAAATTTTCAGCTATGCATCCAAGTACATGTTTCGTTCTGGTCGTCCATCCAAGGAAGAACTACAGGAGCCTCTGGAATTCCTCTCACATTTTCTGGGGCCAACTGGAGAATGGGACTCTTTGCAGTTCTTGGATGCTACCAATGAGGTCCAAGCCTATTCATTGATTAGCTTTGATGCAGAGAAGAAGCTCTTTTCTATCCATCCATTAGTACATGCTTGGAGTCAAGGAACAGTCCACAATCCAAAAAGATACATGTCCACCATGGGGTCTATACTTGGAATGGCTATTTCAAAGCGCCCACAGCAGAATACGCAATTGGTGAGTCTGCTATTGTGTCCACATGTTGACTTGGCTGTACAGAGGGATGCAGAAGTAGCTTTGGATTTCAGGGATCAATATGCATCAATATATTGGGAAGGTGGAAAATACTAACAATATGGGAAGCTACTGGAAGAAGTGCTGGAGAAACACAAACAGCTCCTGGGTGACAATCATCCAGACACCCTGCGTACCATGGGTAACCTGGCCAACTCATACTCAGAGCTGGGGGAGCATTACAAGGCCAAAGAACTCAAGGGTATTGTGCTGGAGGAACAGAAACAGGTTCTGGGTGACAATCATCCAGACACCCTGCTTAGCATGGGTAATCTGGCCAACTCGTACTCAGACCTGGGAGAGTATCAAAAGGCCAAAGAACTCGAGGGCATTGTGCTGGAGAAGCGGAAGCAGGTTCTGGGTGACAATCATCCAGACACTCTGAGTACCATGGGTAATCTGGCCAACTCATACTCAGTGCTGGGAGAGCATCAAAAGGCCAAAGAACTCAATGTCATCGTGCTGGAGAAACGGAAACAGCTTTTGGGTGACAATCATCCACACACCCTGCATACTATGGGTAATCTGGCCAGCTCATACTCACACCTGGGAGAGCATCAAAAGGCCAAAGAACTCGAGGTTATTGTGCTGGAGAAACAGAAACAAGTTCTGGGTGACAATCACCCAGACACCCTGCGTACTATGGGTAATCTGGCCGACTCATACTCATACCTGGGAGAGCATCAAAAGGCCAAAGAACTCAATACTATTGTGCTGGAGAAACAGAAACAGCTTCTGGGTGACAATCATCCACACACCCTGCTTACCATGGGTAATCTGGCCATCTCATACTCCAACCTGGGAGAGCATCAGAAGGCCAAAAAGCTCATTGGTATTGTGCTATAAAAACAGAATCAGGTTCTGGGCGATAATCATCCAGACACCCTGAATACCATGCATAACCTGGGCATTGTACAGAGGAGATAGCAGAAAGTGCTGTTGATGAGTGCACCTGTTGAAACAATTATTTATTCATTGAAGTTCCAATATGTGCAAATGAAGTGCCTGTGATAAACAGTTGATGTATATACAGAGTGAAAGTAGGATTCATTGGATGGGAAAAGTAAGTTTGTGCACTGAGCCACATACACATGAGAGCCTTTTTGTTTGCAATTTCTTGAATCCAGATCCAGATATAAATGTACATTTATTTTGAATGACAGGTGATGTGAGTTCGCTGGTTTACCTACCAAGTTTTGCAAAAATGTGGCAAACAATGAGTAGTACAGATTTATGCCGGAAATGGTGTCTACACCCTGCAGGACCGAAGGAATGTGAAGAAAATACATATGCATTCCGTGCACTGCGAGCAAGTGAGGGCAGTAGGAAGTGTCTGCGGCTCCCGGTGCCTTGTGGATGGAGGAATTGTGATGAGCAAGCAAATCTCCCCACCCACCACAAGGAGGGAGAGATGGGGGTGTGATCAGATCCCCACTATCCTCGTCCTCGTACAGCTGGACGAACATACACCCATCTCGAGCTCAAGCGCATCAGCACTTGGCGGGCAGAGGGGGCTTCAGAGTGGGCTCTACATTGCGGTGTTAATTAGTATAATCATATACAGGAAAAGCGAAAGGGAAGGTGGGGTAAGGAGGGAAACACACTTCAGCGCAGTAGCCTGACGTCAAACTTGACCCCGTTGCGGCGGATTCCGAGCGGGGCGTTGCTGAGGAACATGTGGTTGCCCACCGTGTCGTGCAAGTCCACACCAACGACTACACCCCTCATCAATTCCTCTTCACCCAAAGTAAAGAAAAAACAACGGCACTCACAGCTGCAAGGCATCACAACCACCAAGTCCACATCAATCATCATAAAGCTGCCTGTCCCGCTGTCCACGCTAAACTCATGTTCCAGCCACCCAAAACAGCCACTCGCCAATGTCGTTCAGCATGAGCATGAAGGTGACGAGGCAGACAAGGAGGGTGAGCACGCCACGCGAGTTAAAGCAGGTGCGGTAGGTGGAGGGGAGCTCGGGAAGGTGTAGGATTGGGCGAGCGGGGTGGGGGCGGCCCCATTGAGTCTTTTGAGGATGGGAGCAGTGGATGGTGGTGGCCGAGAGGAAAGATGTGGTGATCAGGGCGTCCGGTGCGGTGATACAACACGAGCTTTGAGTCCAAAAGTCGTGGTAAAGAGCGTGCTCTATACAACAAGCGAGTCTTTCTGGGAGGAAAATGTGTCAGAATGGGTTGCAAACCATCAGGAAAATAGCTCGGGAGTGTAGCTGGAACCCCATTCAGCAGACAGCAATATGTCGTCTCAGAACAATAAGGGCCTGATCGGGAACCATGAATTCACGTGTGAGTGTGTGAATTCCTGTAACGGCGTGTCACACTTCTTCTTCTCTGCTTCCCCTCGCCTCCCTCGACTACTGGCACCCACCACCCACCCTCCCGCTCCCACCACCCGATGGCCTCTCGTCCTGGGTCCCCTGACTGCTCCGACGACGATGGAATCGCTTCTGAAATCCCAGAGAACGCGGGCAACTCTTTCACCGAACTCGAGACCAACTTCGCGCTAGACATTTTGCTGAAATATTTGGCCAAGTATCTGAGCGGCAATGGCTTTAGGACCAAGGTGTTCACTGACATCTCCGGAGAGCTCAAGACAAGGTTTCCTACGCGCCCCATATTGCATGTCCGCTCTCTGCTCCCGCACTTATCTTTCCTCAGGTGAAGCATGCTTTCAAAGACTATGAATTTGTGCGGGGGAAGAGTGGGGTGGAATGGGATGACCAGGCGAAGATGGCCACTGCGGAGACGGACTTCGTCGAACGGTTCACTGAGGTACGTGCACTGAATCTCGCGTCCAGCCATGTGCTAACACCGGGGGCAAAGACCCAGGCACATGGTTTTCATATGCCTTAAATGCACATTCAACGCACATGGATGTGACATGGCTCAAAGGTCAACAATCATCCTTCACCAGACAAAGAATACACAAAGGAAGGACAAAGTACAGGGCCGGGGCACAGCCCGGTGCGAGAATCCTGGCCTACCTTGGCCCTGCTCTTTGTCTGTCCTTTATCTGTTCTTTATCAATCCTTAGTACAGTAAAGAACCATTCTTGAACCGTGATAAATGTCACACTCATCTGCGGTAAATGTGCGAAGGATGTGCCTTTAAGGCACATGACAACCATCTGCCTCGATCTTTGCCCCCGGTGTAATGAGACCTAGGAACATGGTGACAAGTACACGAAATGCTTCAAAAGACCCTGCCTCTACTACAACCGCCTCGCACAATTGTTTGGCGGCAACAAGGCCACCGGCGCCCACGTTTTGCATCTCACAAAACCCAAGAAAAAATCGAAGTCTACCTCTGTCTCCGTCGCATCTGCTTCACAGTGCTGGGCCCTCAATTTAATGGGGGTTTAAGTTGTCTGCGCTATTCAAAGTATCGTAAAATACTTAAAGCGGCCAAAAACCCGATCTGATACTTCGGATTTAAGGCTCAGCGAAATCTAATCGCTAATCTAATCTATCATGATCCAAATAAAGCTGGACTAAACTTCAAGTATCGTTCCGCCTTTGGCGAGCCACAAAATGCAATAAGAAAGATAACAGATAAAAGGTCTTGAAACAAGGTCCTAAACTTCAGTTTTAAAACACGTAGATATTGTTCTAGATACTTTACATTTCGGGTTACGTTTAAAGCACACTGAAACGGCAAAAAAAAAAATCTTATTTAAAAGTGCTTGAAACTGAATACAAAACTTCAAGTTTCAAGCGGCTTTAAACTCATCTGCAGATTGTCTGCAGACCGTCGTCATTCATCGTCGGTCACCTTCATTGCAAGGTGACTGTTGAGAACGACAAACTTTCTGCACAGTAGTATCTCGCAGTACCACACCAACACTTTGTACGAACTTGCTACTCTACTTGTATATTTTACCCTTACCGACAATGAATGGTGATGGTCTGCAGACGATCTGCAGATGATCTGCAGATGAGTTTAAAGCTGCTTGAAACTTGAAGTTTTGTATTCAGTTTCAAGCACTTTTAAATGAGATTTTTTTTTTTGCCGTTTCAGTGTGCTTTAAACGTAACCCGAAATGTAAAGTATCTAGAACAATATCTACAGGTTTTAAAACTGAAGTTTAGGACCTTGTTTCAAGGCCTTTTATTCGTTATCTTAAATGTTGCACTTAGTGGCTCGCCAAGGCGCGACGATACTTCAAGTTTAGTCCAGCTTTGTTTGGAATATGATAGATTAGATTAGGGATTAGATTTCACCGAGCCTTAAATCCGAAGTATCAGATCGGGTTTTCGGCCGCTTTAAGTATATTACAATACTTTGAATAGCGCAGACAACTTAAACCCCCATTAAATTGAGGGCCCAGCGCTGTGCTTCCACCTCCGCTGCCGCGTTCGCTTCCACCTCTGCGTCCGCATCGACTTCTGCCGATGCTCCCTCTTTGTCATCTCCTCTGAAGCGCCAAGGCTCACGCCAGCCTCTCAAAACTCTCGATAATGACATCATTGACATCGACTCGGACTCTGCACCCAACCAGCCCCCTTCCCCGAAACCCTATGACGACGAACTGCTTCCTCCACCGGCCAAACACCGTCGCCTGCCTGACAACCTCGGCAAAGACAATGACATCGAGAACAGCAACGAGCCAAAGACGAAGGCCAGCGTGCGCAATCGTGATTGTTCGACCTCGGCCAGCTCGAGCTCTGGTGGTCGTCGCGCTTCGCTTAACGCTGAGGCCGGGACCGAGATAGCGCGTGGGCTGAAGATGATTGGCGAGGGCATGTCCGCGCCCGTCATCACGAAGGCAGACATGTCCCACGTCGACGCCATCGTCAACCCCTTCATCGAAGATGCGACTCTTCTACCTGACAACCACGAGGGCGAGTACTATGCACTGTTCTTGGATGCGCTGAGCGCGAACGAGATGCGTGCACGTGTCTTCATCATGACGAAAAACCGTATGCAGCGCATTGCCCTGCTCAAGCGCGTCTTGACCGAGAAGAATATGGAGGTCCCTGTGAATTGGATGTAGGTGTTCGTCGTGTTTATTCCTCTTTGTTATCATTCGGGACCCACTTGCATTCTCTGTATTGTCATTACAAGCTGTACTACTCATTATCACGTTCTGCAATGTAATGGGCCCGCATGCTCATCATTATCCTCTCCCGCCGCGCGTTAGCCCTCTGCGATTCTGCTGCCGTTATTGCAAGAACACGACGACCAGGGATGACAGCACCAGCAAGAAATGGGTGGTCATCAGGGTCGAAAGCGAAGGAGTTCAGCCTGTCATGAATGCAAAGAAAGTTGTGCAGGGCTCCGGCTGCTGCCACGATCTTCGCCTGTACCTCATACGAACACTCGGGGCGAGAAATGAGGATAGGGAACTGCCGCTTCAGCACGCCAAAAAATCCTCTCGATGGCGTTGCGGAGTCGGAAGTGGCGCAGGTTGTACAATTCTTGGGGTGTCTCGGGTTAGCTGCCACTGTGATCCCACTCCTGCAGGTGGTAGCGTATGCCGATGAAAGGTGCTAGAATGAGGTCGCAATTGGGGAATCCTGCTTCTCCAAGATAATACCGATGCTCGGGAAGAGCAAAGCCATTCCGGCGCGCAGTGTCAAATAGTCGTCCATCTGCTGTGGTTCCCTCGTAGCCAGGCATCATGTATGTGAAACGAAGGTCAAAGTCACACGCCGCAAGGACGTTCTGGGATACAGTGTTACGTGCTGAGCCGCGGGGTTAAGGGATAGTGGAACAGTCGGCCGGAGTCGTACAAGGTACTCCGGAATAACCGGGGTGCCGGAGAGTAGACCGGAGTAACCGGAGTCGACAGAGAGGATCGGCGGAGCTGCTTGACACAACACCACTGAGGTGCAGGGTGAGCGTGTACTGCCAGGTATCGTCTAGAGGAAGAGGAAGGGTTGTGGGGGAAGAGAGGAGCGACTGGCACCACTCCGGAAGGGGGGAAGTGACGTTTATTAAACTACTGAAGAACAGGGAGTATGCTAGCTGATTAAATAGTGTAGGATCCTAATTTAGTGTAAAGGAGATAAGGAGTAACATGTGGAACGAGCATATGGTTGAAAGAATAGGAAGTCCATAAGCGGTAAGAGAAGTTCGACCTGTATCAGTATTGATCTTGGGAAATGAAACATGACGTGATGAAATCTGCCATGAGGCGATGGAAGGCAAGAGGGAACATGTGGAGAGGTTGTTACCACTTGATACCAGCCACGACAGACCGCGAGAAGTCATTCCAATACTAATACCCAGTTTCCGGTTGGCTCCGGGTTTCCGGTTGACTCCGGAAAACACCGGAGTGGACCGGAATGCCCGTAGAGGACCGGAGTGGTCTTGGGTGACGAAGACCAATGTCCAGGGGTGTGGTTGCATGGATATAACAGTATCCCCCTCTTGGGTTTGGCTCCCATGCCAAACATTCCAACCGGAGTCGGAAATGGTTAGCAAGAGAAATCCAAAGGGATACCGGTATGGGTTAATAACCAAGGCCGAATGATTTGAAAGTTGGGGAAATTCGTCAACGAATTTTTTTGATGAAGATTTTGAATTTTTTTTTTTGTTGAGGACGGAAAAGTCCAAGCTGATCACGTGCCCGGCCCGTGCGCCGAGTCACGTTTTCGGTGCCGTAAGTTGACACGTCAACAACTCTTTTGCTTTCCTCCACCACCCGGAAACCTACCGCAACACCAGCAACATGTCCGCATCCAACAGCAACACGAACGGAGGTGCAGGGAGTGTAGGAGATGGTGCTGGGCAGGGAGCGGGGCGAAACGGTGGCGAAAACGTCGGAGGAGGCAAGGGGAAGGGAAAGGCGACCGCGCGCCAGATCCAGGACGACGAGGCGCAGGAGGCCGCCATGGAGCAGCAGCGGTTCAACGAGCGGAGGTCTGAGCTGCAGCGTCAGCTCAGAGCTCTGCTCCGGGCGCCGAGGGCGGAATCGCGGTCGGAGGCGGACGCGAGCGCTCAACATCTTCTTGTTATACGAGAAGAGCTTGATGCGCTCGGTCCCCACGTCAGCGTCGTGGATTTGGTGAAGTCGCTCACCAAACCCCGTCGTGACACTCCGGGACCCGTGGCGCAGCCGGACGACTCCAAGGTCGCTCCCGGTAGTGCTACGGGTGCAGAGGACGACGCAGACGACGAGGACGAGGGAGAGACGGAGAGGGAGGAGGATGAGAAGGAGAAGGAGGACGAGGGTGAGGCCCCGGATTCCGGTGACGACCGGAGTGCGGAGTCCGACCCCGACGACGGGATGGAGGCCAACGATACGGAGGTCGAATGGCCCAACCCCGACTACATTCGTTTCGAGGGTGATGAACGTACGCCTTCTATTTTTTTTTTGTTTTATTTTGATTTTTTCTGTTTGCTAAAAGTTATGAATTTTAGGGTGTGGCAATTGCCAAAATAAAGACCACGCGTGTCTCCGGTTGCGCGAAACCCGCAAGAAGATGTGCGCGTCTTGCCGTCGCAAACGAACCAAATGTTCGTTCAATCCACCCACCACCAGGATCAACAAGAGATCCGTTTCACGTCAAGCCGGCCCCTCTCACCGAGCTTCCGGTGACTCCGGGCGTTCCAAACGTCCCGGAAGCTCGCGTTCGCAGCGGGGGACGAAGCGTCGCCACTCCGTCGCCAATTCCAGCGACGGAGACCGGAAACCTTTTTTCAAATCGACATTCCGGGGCGAAGGCTTCACCGACCCGGAGTCCAAATGGTACTCCGGCACCAAATCCCGTCCGGCCAAGAAACCCCGGACCACCTTGCGCGTTCCAACTCCCTCCTCATCCAATCAACCCTTCGACGGCCTGATCCGCCAGTTTTACGATTACGTGGATGGACTGGTGGAGCAGATCGAGGGTTTGGAGGAGGAGAATGAGTCCCTCAACAGCGAGCTCGCTGTTGAGCAGACGAAAGTCTCGAGGCTCCATGCGGGGTATGAGAAGGCGAAGAGGCTCATGGAAGAGGCTCAGGACGCGGAGCAGAACGTGGAGAAGGAGCTGCGGGATAGCAAGGAAGTGATCGCCCAACTCCGGAGTGAGTTGGAGATTTACCAGAAGCAGGTGAATCTTCCGCTACCCGCTTTCCGCAACGTTCTACTGACCCCGGAAACGGAGTTCGACTTCGGTCCTGTGGTTCCTCAACCACAGGAGTCATTTTCCCAAACGCCCCCTCCTAACGACGACCACCCCGACGACGAAGACGTTGATATGGATATCGGCTCGCCCATCGAGTCCGGTCCGGTGTCGGAAATCGGGACCGGAGCTCGAACACGGGAGTCGTCGATGTCGGAGGATATGGTGAGGCCGCCCCAATTGGGCGATGCTGAGTGGGATGGAGGTTCTTTCGACCAGCGCGGGACGCCGCGTATGGGTCGAGAGATTACCCCGGTTCTGGGCCAACTCGCGACTGCTCGGAGCTCTGGCTCCCCCACCCCGGTCCCCGGAACTCCCATTTTCTTCGAAAATGTTGACGAGTTCGTTCACCCACACCGTCTGCCAGCGTTCGAGGTTCTTCCGAAGGTGGAACCTGTCGAGCCGGTTATTCCGGATACTCCGGTGACTGCCGGAGTGGAAACGACGGCGAACGAGGGGAGATGGTCGACGGAGGAGCGGGAGTTGATGGAGCGGGATGCAGCAGAGGAGCGGGAATTGGTTGGCGGTGTCGACAGCGCGATCGAGGACGAGATCCCGACGGATCTCAGAAGCATCCTCGACTCCGCGATGGATGTCGACGTACCGGGGTTCATGGAGGCATCGGGAAGCGGAAGCGGAGCGAGTGGGAGTGGAGGCCCGACGACCCAGGTAAAGGTCGAGCAACCAGAACATCCAGTTCCGGTTCCGGGCCCATCCCGACAATTCCGCGTCGAGCGCTTGGAGGTAAGGCGGAAGCGAAGGGCAGGGGAGGAAGGTGAAGGTGACGTGGTGAAGAGATACGCGGAGATAATTGTGCTGAGCGACAGCGATTGAACATGTAGATTTTTTGTACTTGTATTTTCTGCTGATTTTCTTGGAGCCCATTGGGCTATAAAAATTGTAAATACACAATGATTCGTTTGAAACAAACCAGAGTGATGAGGAGTGAGGTCCGGACAAGACCAACCAGGGTTAAGGACTCCGGCGAATACTCCGGATTCCGGACACTACCGGAATGCCCATAGGTGACCATGAATGAGCGTAGTGATCCCGGAATTGAAGGTGAAAGTAATGGATAGAAGTGAGGTAAGGGTTTTGAAGATGGTGACTTCGGAAAAGGTTTTCCTAGACGACCGTCCAGAGTTCCGGTCCCAGTAATGGTATCCGGTGTTCGGAGATCGAACAGGATTACGATCCCAACGTCAGCCAAGTAGAGGGAAGTATGCCAAGAATAGAAGTAGAGAGTGCGTGGCATGTGGATTAGGTCGATTGGTGATTCATGGAGGGAAATCTGCCAAGACCTTGTGGGAACTGCAATTGGAACTTGAACACCGATATGCTGATGAGACAGAGGATTCTCCGAATGTTGAATGTGCCAACTCCAGCTACTCGCTGGCCTCAACGAGAGGTCTCCGATATTCCGGAGTACGACCGGAGGTTGCTGGAGTAGAACGGTGAGTGGACTTTAACACGTTCCGGCATTCGGAATCAGGAATATGATCTTCCTGAATTATACTTGAGTGAATCCTAGAATCAGTCAACAGTAATCTTGAGTTTCGATGAACGATCCATATGCGGGTGTCAGTACGAAGCCTGCTTGTCATGAACGTAAAGACAGCAAGTTCCGGAAAGACGGAATGACTCCAGTAATTCCTGCTTCGATGCTGAATGTTTAAGACAGCGACCGAATTGTGCGAGAAATTTTGATTCATATGCGGAGTTTCATGGCGTATCCCCCTCTTAGGGTAGACTTCCCACAGGCTACCGCGAATCGTTTGGGATAGAGTCGAAATTTGGCGAGAAGCCAGGGATTTTGCCCTGAAGGCAGGGAATGCTCGGGGACAAGGAATTTATTCCGGTCGAAGAGCGCTTCTTCCAGATTTTTTCCAAGTCTAGTGGTCGTACTGCGGCGTGCGAGGTTACCAAGCTGACGAGTGAGGTCACCGAGGTGACGCTCGGCTGGCCTTTCTCGATATTAAAACACCTGCAGTAGTGGAGTTCCGGAGGTCCGAGCGACCGGAGAACGGAACACGACCACAGAGTCCAGCTCCGTTTTACTGGAGAAGGAGTGATGAGGTCCCTGACGTAGCTGCAACAGGGCGCTGCAAGCGGACACAGAGGTTTCCTCAGGGGGAAGCCGAGGTATTGATTTTGGGGCTTTTCCGGCGACCGGACAAGACGAGACGTGATTCCGGAGGTGCAAGCGTAAGTCGAGGTCGGAGGCACGTTGGAGGAAACACTGTGAAGTGTCCTCCGGTGAGCTCTTACCCGATATCTCGACGGAGCATAGGTTCCGGATCCGCGAGTCTGACCGGAGTGCGGAAAAAGAGAGTTCCATGCCAGGAACTTAAGCGGGCTCGGTTGAGTACGTTTATTAGACGTCCCAGATGAGTGTTTTCCGCTTTTGTCCAAGGTTTGAAACCCAACTATTGTCTCAGCCCCACAATACCAAGGCGTGATGAACATGGAATAAAGGATAAAAGGAGGTGAGTATGTTGAACGAGTCCAACATCTCTAAGAAACGATCCAAGGCGTATAGGAACAAGGTGTCGAATTTGCCAAGGGATCGGAAGCATACAAGCTTCACAAAGGATTCCGGTAGCGGAGCGGAGCATTTTGCGTGCGCGTAGCTATACCGGAAAGGTGATCGAAGGGAAAAGGCTTGACGCCATGTCCCATTTACGAAAACCATTGGTGGCCATTTGGACACCTGACCAGACGTCGAGGCTCCGGAATTTTCCGGAGGGTCGAGTCCCGATCCAGAAATGTTCGGAAGAACAGGAATGGCGAGTAGCCAATGAAACCGCAGGAATGGAATTCCGAAGGTTTCAAATATGGTGAAGGCGTCAGAACTGTCGGTGTCGGCGATAAACGCCGGTCCCTCATGGGAGCAACCGAAACAATATCCGGCATAATTGCCGGTCGTGTGCACACTAATAACCCCAAGGATTAAGGATTCGGATTGGTGGAAACCATCATCTTGCATTCAACGGAATGCGGTTGAGAGGTTTTCCGGTTCCGTTATCCAGAACAATGAAGGAAATCAAGAACGTTGACGCGATTTCGGAGTACGAACAACACCAAAAAGAGGAGACAGATGGACTGTCGATTAATGGAGAGAGTTGCCAAGGGAAAGCTTGTCCAGTGGGATTTTGCCGGAAATCTCGCATGCGAAGCCAAAACCGAGTGAATTCCAATATTTATAGTTACAGCGATATAGGATGTCGAGGAAATGTTCGTATGCGGGAGTTGAATCCCGAGGCAATCTCGGAGAGATATGATTGTTGAAATCGTAAAACTCGACTCCGGAGAGCGAGCGGTCGTAAATTTTGAGCGAATGTAAACGTGATGGATTGTGGTATAACTCCCCGGGAACGACGCAGACGTTCCGGGTGGAGTTTTCGAGCTCTGCATGGTCTTTTAGCTATCATTACCCGTGGAGTGTGATTCTCCGGTGCGCTGGCGCTTGTCGTAAACAACGCGCGTAATGTGCTGACAAGTTCCAATGTGATGTCCGCCACTGCCGCAATACATGCACAAGCCTAGACGTCTCCGGCGTTCCGCTTCCTCCTTCCGGAGTTTGCCTTTGTTGTTCAGCAAACCGGCCGCCTCGGCAGAGCGCTTGCGCGAGGGGTCGACCGCCTTCCTGGCATAGCCAGAGGAAGGACCGGCATCTCCAGACCCCGATGCACCCGTCGTAGGACGAACAGGTGTTCCGGAGCTCGAGGAAATGTTGTAAACAGGGATGGAGGTTAGGGAAGGCATACCCGGAGAGATGTCCGAGAGAGCAGGAGATACTTCGCGAGGACCGGAGCCACCGCGATCAAGAAGATCGTTTCCGGAAGGCGTTCCGTGGTTGTCCTCGGAACCCGGAGACCCGCGTCCAGGGCCATGATCGCCCCAGAATTCGCGTGCGTTCCTCCGAGCTTCGGCGAGAGCTGCAGCAGGCTGTGTGGCCCAATACTTGGTATCCAGGCGTGTTAACATTGCCCGGAGCCCAGGATAGGTGCTAGGGTAGCAGACACATTCATCCAACTCCATACTCAAACGCAGCGGAAGCGCGTGGTGAAGAGCATGGCACTTCGCGGACTCGCTCCAACCGAGATGGTTGAGCAAGTCTTCGAATTCGCGAAGGAACGGCCCAATCTCCTCCATGGAACTCATCCGGAGCAAGCGGAGTTGATCTTCCGCATTGCCGTACGAGTCCGGTCCATCAAAGATCTCCAAGAACTCCGAGATGAAGGCGGAAAAGTTCCCATGCCAAGTGAGGCTGGCAGAAACTGGACGCCCGTAGATAGTTGCGGCAATTCCCCGGAAACGAGTCAGTATAAAACTGATCTTATCGTCATCCGTCCGGTGCTCGCGGGGATGAGCAGCCAGATGTGCGTAGCACTGGGAAAGAAAGAGCATAACGTCCTCTTTCTTGCCGTCAAACAACATCGGATATTGGAGCTCCGAGTTTTCGGAGTCCAGAATCGGAGCAGGAGATAGCGCGGGAGATGGAGGATTGGCGGGAGAATTCTGGGCAGATGTGGGATAGTTGGATGGATAAGGAAGTTCGTGAGGAGGCATGTGCGACTCGTCAATGTCAGGGACGTACTCCTCCGGGAGCACGGCGGGAGCCGGCGCTACGACCGGAGAAGGCGGATACTCGAGAATAAGATCTTGATCGAGTTCCTCCAACTGCTGAAGGGATTGCTGGAGATGTTGATCGTCAATCTCAACAGCTTCTTCAACAGCGTCCATGAACAAATAATCCGGAGACGACCCCGAACTGGGAGGCGTCGCGGATACCGGTGGAGAAGGTGTGCCGGGATACACCGCGATGTCGTCCTGAGGCGGTCCCACATGGAAAGTCCCCATGGGAATTGATGCCGCCGCCATGGGAAACAACCCACGATGCGTTACCGAAGCTTCACCGGATAGGGAAGTTTTAGTCGCAGCCTCGTGCTGGGGTGTCGGTGGAGTAGAAGAATCGTGCAACATAACGACGTATGAGGCAAGACTTCCCCGACTAGCAGAACGAGGGGATGGCCAAGAGCGCAAGAGGTAATTTGTTGACATGCTGATGCAGAACTACGAGACCTGAACAGGTGAGTAGTTTAATACTGTTACGTGCTGAGCCGCGGGGTTAAGGGATAGTGGAACAGTCGGCCGGAGTCGTACAAGGTACTCCGGAATAACCGGGGTGCCGGAGAGTAGACCGGAGTAACCGGAGTCGACAGAGAGGATCGGCGGAGCTGCTTGACACAACACCACTGAGGTGCAGGGTGAGCGTGTACTGCCAGGTATCGTCTAGAGGAAGAGGAAGGGTTGTGGGGGAAGAGAGGAGCGACTGGCACCACTCCGGAAGGGGGGAAGTGACGTTTATTAAACTACTGAAGAACAGGGAGTATGCTAGCTGATTAAATAGTGTAGGATCCTAATTTAGTGTAAAGGAGATAAGGAGTAACATGTGGAACGAGCATATGGTTGAAAGAATAGGAAGTCCATAAGCGGTAAGAGAAGTTCGACCTGTATCAGTATTGATCTTGGGAAATGAAACATGAGGTGATGAAATCTGCCATGAGGCGATGGAAGGCAAGAGGGAACATGTGGAGAGGTTGTTACCACTTGATACCAGCCACGACAGACCGCGAGAAGTCATTCCAATACTAATACCCAGTTTCCGGTTGGCTCCGGGTTTCCGGTTGACTCCGGAAAACACCGGAGTGGACCGGAATGCCCGTAGAGGACCGGAGTGGTCTTGGGTGACGAAGACCAATGTCCAGGGGTGTGGTTGCATGGATATAACATACAGCTCCATGGCGATCTCAATAGCGAACAGTGTCGGCAGCAAGCGCGAAGGCATCTATATGGGTTCCATCGACAGTGCCGCGGCAGTAGCCGAAGAATGGGAAGTAAGGGGAGCTGTTGACGATCTTGGGGGGAGTCAAGTCCGCAGGGTTTTGAACATATTTCTGGTAGAAGTTGTCCACCACAACATCGAGTACGAGGTTTGTATATCTGCTGATGGTGTCGTTCGACCGCTGGAAGCGTTCCATCAAGTCCCTCTGGCTGCTCGCGTGGACAAACCAATAAACGTATATAGCCATTTGTTCTGTCTTCGTTATCTGTCGGCTGTCGCCCAAGCCTCCGTTCATCTCAAATTCCCAGCATAGTAGCAAAAAAGCGGCGGGATACATCCCCAGCTGGTCAAGACAACACTCTGGATGGCCGTTGATGATTTCGTCTATCCAGTCCTGACCTGTGAGAACGGATGTGTGTCGGGGGATAGGGATCGGCCGTTCCAGATGCAAGAGATTGTCGGCACAGAATACAGTTGCAAGCGCGGTGGTGCATAGAGCGCGTCGGCGGCGCTGGATCAACTGGAGGATGTCGGGGGAGACGTTGTGCACGTCGTTGTGATGTGCTATGTGGGCGGCGGGCATGGGGATGCGTAGCGCGGCGCTTGAGGCGGCGGAGGTGAACGTTCAGACCGACTTTGACCGGTGTGACTGATTGTGACTTTTCAAGATTCACGCGTGAATTCACGGTTCCCGATCAGGCCCTAAATGTATTCCAACATTGACACAATGTGTGCACTCCGAGGCTGCATGTTCCTGCAGCTCCTGCATATGATCACATGGTGAGTAAAAATTGTCAAATACACAGGAGTTGGCCCGGAGGGGGGAATGTGATGCTGGGAGTGCAGAAGAAAGGAGAACATATGTGTATTGGAAATTTAACAGAGTCCACCGTGAACTTGGTGAACCCTGGTGAACTCAGTGAACTTTCGGCAGCTGCCAATGATAAGCTGTGAAAATGAACACTAGTAAAAATTCACTTTTTTGCCAGTTACAACTTGAGGCACACACATTGGTACGTTAACAGCAGTCCTGGCTGTGTAGCATTTTGGTGCTTCAAGTTGTGATGGCTAGTTGGGAGCCGGCTGGACTATGTGGTGGAAAGATCATACTGCTACAAGTCGATCAAACAGTTTTTACATGGGACTAGCAAGTACTGTAAGATTAGGAACACACCTCTTGCAATAGCCACACATCAAGGGACTCAGTATATCCACTCTGGGGAATTTGGGTTTGCCATTAAACACACAAACAAGTGAGAACTTGTGACTGTTGTCCATTGTTTATGTCAAAGTACGTGATGTGTTGGATCACGTGACCACTTCAAGCAAGCCAAGTTGAAGTTGAGATGCCGATATGCCGAACTGGCAATCCGAGATCACATCCTGCCGAAAGTAGAAGTTCTTATTGTTGTGATTTGGGCTGATCAGTATGCTTGGTTCACTCGACTGTTAGGTCTGGGTTACAATCCACTGGGGCTGTAGGCACCAGTGGCTACCTTATATACTACACAGTAGTAGCTAGAATATTCTACATGTATCTACACTCTCGGAGAGACTGAGTAAGCCATTAGTAAGCCCCCCGGGCACACTTCGGGCTCACATAAACAACACTCCCCCTTGAGCCTGCAAGTGTGCAAAAACAAAATATCTAAAACTAGTTCCCTAGAATCCGCTAGTAACGAGCACTCAGCTTTGCCAACCTTTGGCCGCTCCCCCTGGAGCCGTTCCGTTCCCTAGCCCGGCGCGATCCTAAAATGCAAATGCTTCCGTCGTCGCCACGTGTGCCTTCCCAACACTCTGCCCTGATGGACAGTTCTTCGCGCCATGCCCTTTTTGGTGGCATCTGAAGCAAGTAACCGAGAACTTTTTCTTCCGGTAAGCTACCATGGCAACACTGCCATCGTCTGGTGCTCCACCACGCCTCTTCTCTTCATCCAACAGCGCGCCGGTTACATCCGCGACGGTTAGTTCGACGGACGATGCTGTCAATGTCGAGGCAATACTTCCCCATGCGGGGTCCAGGTTGTAGATCATCACGTCCACTTCATCACGAGCGTCAATCTTGACACTGATTGCTCGTAATGCCGAGGCCAGCCGCCCGATCCCGGATACATAATCCTGAATAGGCTTCATGGTGTTGTGCGCAAAAGTGTAGAAGTCACGTTTAAGCGCAATACGGCTAGGTCGGGAGTCTTTCTCATAGATCTCCGCCAACTTTGCCCACACTTCAACGCCATCTGTGCACTCTGCGATGTGCTGGTACTGGGACGGATCAATCGTCAGTCCGATGATGGTGAGAATTTCTTCGGACTCCTTGGCCTTGTCTTCTGCCGCCTTAGCTCGCCGCCCACGGGTACTCGAAGCCGCAGGTGCGTCATCTGAGCTAACTGTGTCCGGGTCTGCCCGCCTGTCGATCCACTTTTGAATGATGCTCCAAAGGCCGGCACGGCGCAATACCATGGCAATGGCAAATTTCCAATTGCCATGATTGCCGCTGCCAGTGAGCTTCGGTACAGAGGAAAGAAGGTTGTTGACGTTAATGGATGTCGACATGATGATGATGCGGGTACTGGGAAGATGATGAGGACGCGGGAAACCAAGTAATGCGCCAAGCAGTGGATTGTGTTGTGATTTGGGCTGATCAGTATGCTTGGTTCACTCGACTGTTAGGTCTGGGTTACAATCCACTGGGGCTGTAGGCACCAGTGGCTAGTAGCTAGAATATTCTACATGTATCTACACTCTCGGAGAGACTGAGTAAGCCATTAGTAAGCCCCCCGGGCACACTTCGGGCTCACATAAACAACACTTATTGATATCACATCAATCCAAGAATTAGAGTCACTCCGGACTGGAAATGATGAGAGATAAATGATGGGAATTCGGAGTTAAAAATGATTTGGAGTGCGCGGATCTTTATTAGCCGGTTGCTCCGACTCCGCCTGATTGCGCCCGCTGTCGGTCACTGTCCCCGCCCCCTAGTCGCCGTCCCGCCTTCGAGCGCCATCCACATTGTGCACTTCCCAGGGCCGCCAAGATGCTAAAAATGTAGCTGACTGGTGTCTCAGTTATCATTAAAAGCATGCACAAAGATTGGGAATATTTGAGGAACTAATTTGAACCGCTCGTCGTCGTCGGGCACGATGAGGACACCAGTCTGATGGTCATGGCAGATGTCCCGAGATCTTCGGGTGCTGGCAGCCGTGAGACATCACTTGAAATCATTCTTAACTCCGAATTCCCATCAATTTTCTGGCATTTCTAGGTTTTGATTTCCAGTCCGGAGTGACTCTTAGGAACCCATATATGGAGATCAGGGTGTTTACTAAAAGCTGGAGACATTACTGGAGGGATAGCGAAGTAACAATTGGTGTTTGTCTGAAGAACTGCTCAGTCAGCCATTCAGAGGAGTATCAATTGCTAAGGAGATTAATTCGCAACTAGGAGGCTGTCAAACACCAAATGATTCCAATTCTCTCTGAAAACAATACAATTACGAAGCATGGGATACCAGATATTTGACTACATACCTACCTACTTTACCTGAAGTCACCACATACTTCTAGTGAGAACATGGTACCCAGAACATGGCACCTCAGAAGACGGCATCAGAACATGGCATTTACAACAAACCCAACACCATCGGCCACAAGTTGTTACTTGTTATAGTTGAGAAACTTATATCTACCACTCAAATCAGCACGTCTTTGGATCATCTCGAAAGAACATTTCAACTTTTGGTCTCCTTGAACCAACACTTGTGTTCAATAGGGAAAGTCAAAGCGGTCTCGGGAAACCGATTCTCAACCGATTCTGTCGGGAGAATCGAACGAGAATCGGGGTAAGCTTTGACCAACCCAAATTTTGATCTTGATTCTTGCCTGATTCTTGCTTTATTTGTGCCTTGATTCCTGCTCCATGTGTCTATCTCCCAATATTATTAGCCAGTAGCAGGTGCTGTGGTCCAGGTGATGAATTGTAGTATTTTAATCCTCCAGATAATTGAATCACAGTGATAATTGTGCAGCGATATCATCCTGAATACTTGCACAGTGATCCATGGTGTATGTCAAAGGAAGCAATATAAGTATGTAATAAGTATTATAGTATACAGAGGCAGTGGAAAGCAGGGGACTTTAGGGCAAGCACCGATTCTGACTGATTCTCGCTTTTGATCGATTCTGCGACCGATTCTGGTGTCAAAATCGGTTCTAGAATTGACGTGAGAATCGGTCGTTTGGACCGCTTTGACTTCCCCTAATATGACCCAACCTCGTCAGAGGGATCTAGTGCTAGCACCTGTATTGCGGATTTGTAGGGTTTTGGTTGGTTGTTGTGGGTTTTTGGTGTTACTTTTGCATCACTTGCATTCAGTCCCGTCAATTCTCATATCATTTCACGCTTTAGCCTAGACACTGAGCACCCATTTCACCGGTGCTGGGTGGACTGATGAGATCAGCATCAGCACATCAACATCACACCTCTCCTGACATGTATACACCTCCCACTCAGTCAAAGAATACCGTAAATGTGTTGGGATACTCAGACATCATTGCCCCCCCCCACCCATCACCTTCTATTCCTGGGATGCAAAACCATTTTATAACAACGAGTAAGTCATTGCTGCCCCATATGGTAATTCCTTATCTTTGACCCCCCTTGATGCTGACCTTCAGTTTTTTCTAGCCAGTCTCCCCTCTGGATGCAATATTTGCGAAATTGAATTCAAGTTGTTGAGTTTCAATTGAAGGTACAGTACGTACCCGTTTCGTTCTCGTTCTCTTTCTTCAAATCCAAGCTGACTTGGTTTTGATTCACAGCTCGGATCATCTTCCCCGCGTCGTTTCGAATAGTTACTCGTTCTCCTGGGTCTTCGAGCTTCAAGCTTCAAGTCCTCAAATCCTTCAAATCCTCAAGCCCTTTAAGTTCGCAAAGCCTCGACTCTAGATAAGCTTCCCTTCAATTCAATGGAGCCGGCGCACGACTCGACTAATTTGGCAGAATGGATGTATTCAATAATTACGTAGGGAAGAATATGCGGCGTGTATGGGTACATACGTGTAGGGAGAAGGAAAAGGAGGGGATGGGAGGGGATGGGAGTGCGGCTCGAGAATGTACTTACAGCAACGCCGATACGGCGCGGATGCCGAGTCTGCGCGCAACACTCGACGCACACAGCATCCGCACACGCACCGAGTGCGACGCGAAACGGCACGGCACCTGGTACCTGGTGCCAGCTGCACTCGACTCGCGCGGGTGTGGGTGCGTTGTGCGGCGGTGTACGCGAGGACGATGCGGGACGAAGGAGATGGCGAGCATCGGGCCTGCGGACTCGCCGCGAGTCGTAGTAGAGTGGAGCGGGGGTGGGGGATGGAGAGCGATGGGGAAGGGGAAGGGGGATGGGTGGAGAGGAACTGCGTGGAGGACGCACCAGCAGGCGCCGGCGCGCGTGCTTGAGGGGAGTCTGTGCAGGCTCGGTCGCACCTCCGTGTGGGCAGCGCACCCAGTGTGCGGGGCGGAATTCGATGTCGTAAGCACGCGCAAGAGCACGATGAGCGTGCGGTATGTACCTCGCGTGCTCTCTTTCTCCGATGATAACCGGCTGGACTTGATCCAGCGAGGGTGTTGGCGTTGACGCTGAGGCGATGAGGGTGAAGCGTTGACCGCTGTGAGAGGGCGGGCGCCTGTCGTCACGTTTCTATGCGGGCGAGGGGGTCAGCATGCGTGCGCGTAGGCGGGAAGCGCCGGGAGGCAAGGAGGAGAAGGGAAGGGCACGGCAGGGAATGCACGAGTGCGGGGCTCAACGCGCGCAGATGCAATGGCGAATCCGCGCACGCTGCGGCCATGACCCTCGCCACGCAGGACTCGGTAGTCCGCTGCCTGGGGACTAGATGCGCGCCGTCTCCGCATGCGGGACTCGACGCGCACAGCATCCGCGCCGAGTGAGAGTGCGAGTCCGCGCAAACGGGACCTGGCACCTGGTCGACAGCGCGGGTGGGGGTGGGGGTGGGGTGCAGCAGTGTACACGAGGGCGAGGGCGGGGACGAAGAAGGAGAGGATGGGAGATGGGGACAAAGAGGGAGATGGGGACAAAGGAGGGGAAGGGGACGTGATTGAAGAAGAAAAGAGAGAGAGCAGAAGGTACATGCGCACCCTCTAATTCTCCTTCCCGCCAAGCAGCGCTGATGTTCCCCGCGATGTTGGGGGCGAGTGAGGGGGTGGTGTGTGGGCGTACGCACCCTGTTCGCGAGACGAGCGGGCCCCGCGCCTCCCCATCATCCTGCAGCTCGTTGTGCGCAGTCCGAGTGTCGGCGAGTCCAACGCGTAAGGTAGACGTGCTATAAACAAGTGAGTGAATAAGTACGAAAGGTAAGGCAAGTAAAATTAGGTGCGGGGCGGGGAGAAGGGGACGATGGAGAGCAGTGATGTAGGGAGAGGGATGGAGACGACGCTTGCCGCTGGCTGCTTGTGAGGGAGCTCCGAGCGCGTACGGCCCAAGGCGGGGCCCTGCGCTATGCGGAAGCGGCGGCGACAGGCCATGAGCAGGACCCCTCGTTTCGCAACGACACGCCGTAAGAGACGGGCAATTAAGGCCGTTGTGCAGCGAGGGGAAGCTTAAGGGAGGAAGGGAGCTCGGAGAAAGGAAAACGAGAGCTGCGTGCTTACCTTCTCCCAGTGCAATCTGGTAGCATTAGTCGTTTGGCGGGCAGTTTATGCGAGTAAGCTCCTCGCAAAGTCGACACAGCCTGGCTTGATGTAAAATCGCCGCCTTGCACGACGGGATGGCGCGGGAGCAGGCACCAAGGAGCGAGGATGAGGAGGGACTTAGTGAGTCCGTCGAGGTGGAGGAGAACGTGCTTGAAGGGGAGACAGAGGAGGCAGTCGGCGAGACGAAGAGTGGTGTTGGTCTTGGCGTGAGAAGTTATCGGCCCTTTCGGCCGCTCGCTCCCTTCGCCTTTCACCATGACACCCTTAACCGCCAGCTGATCTTTTGCTGCTCTCTGGTGCTTGGACAGTCAAAGGTAGAGGATTTTGAAGAAGAGTTGAGCTCCTTGCCGACGCTACAAAAATAATCTACCAGCAGTGACGCCGGATTGAACTGGAAACACGGACTAAACCAAGACCAAACGCCTTCCGAGTCGGCAAGCGGCAGTAATTCGGCACCGCCTTCGAGATTGCAATCATCTTCTTCTACCTCAGGCTGGCACCGATTACGATGCCTTCGACACTCGTGAATCTGTTTATCCTCATCCTAGCGGCATTTGGAGGCTTCTATCAGATCTACATTCACCCTCTGCTGAAACTCTATGGCGTCTTTGACGGTCAAGTGCAGAACATCGGAACGCGGGATTGTTACAAGGTCGAGGAGCTTCAGACCTGTGAGAGTGAGTATACTCAAGCGGTTTTGTCGTATCCGTTAGTTCAATCTTGACAATGCTCCTGAATGGCCTCGTAGAAGCGGTCCTTCATCAAGCCACCGGCGTCATCTACTTTGCATGCTCAAACCCCCACAACCGGGTGGGAATCTTCAACTCGCCCCATGACGCCCAGAAACGAGTGCAGACACGCACAGAATTGGACTACCTCGCAACATACGATCCCTCCACTGAAAAAGTCACGCGTCTCGCATTCACTAATGGGTTCACGACGGAAGATACCTCTGCCGTCCACGGGATGGATGTCGTGCCCAACACCTCTGATCCCAAGAAGCTATGGATTTACTTGGTTAACCATCGAGTTCCCAAAGGAAACCCTCCGCTCAATGGGCTCGATTCGGTCATCGAGGTATTCGAGACGGAGGTTGGATCGCGCAGTGTGACGCATATCAAGACATTCGATTATCCGGAATATATCATACACCTAAATGACGTGGTGGGCTCACCGGACGGGAAGAGCTTTTATTTCACAAATCATGTTTACACGCGGACTGCGCAGAACGAAATTGTGAGTAATCAAACGTCTTCCATCACTCCGATGAGAGGCTAACTGGACACAACTCTTAGTTTGCGTATTTTTACAATGTCATCGTCAAAGGCCGCTCTTCGATTGGGTACTGTCACATTGACAAAGGATGTAAGCTAGCTGCAACCGGTCTCCCCACAAACAACGGGCTCGCCTCTACCGGAAATGGTACTTGGTACCTTGCTAGCACCTTCAACGGCAGGATCCGCATCTTTGAAGAGGGAAATGATAACGACTTGGTTTTGGTAGACACTATCCCGACCAGTGAGTGGCTCCCGGCCGTTCTCGGGGGCACAGTCATCCACTAAACGACTTTCTTTGAAAGAATATGGAATGGATAATTTGTCCATTGATAAAAATGGTGCCGTTTGGGCAGCTGGTAAGCTTTTGTCCTCCGACAAATCTACCTACCTTTGCTTGACGTTCTTGTTTCTGCCTCAAGCATTCCCTAAAATGTTCCCACTCCTGAAGCAAATGACGGACATCAATGCGCACGCGCCGTCTGCCGTGCTCAGGCTCGCGGCGAATACTGGCGCAGATAATTTTTACGGCAACAAGTACGTTCTTGATATTGTAAGTCACTCTCAGCTCTTGCACCCTCTTTTTCTAATGCATTCATTCAGCCATGGCAAGATGACGGTACTCTCGCCTTGGGATCTACCACATTCGTGCATGATGCTGATAGGAAGAGGTTGATCACTACTGGTCCGTTCTCTTTCTTCACTTGGTGCGTTCCACTGAGCTTGATGCTTTTTTTTTGTGGACTAGGTGTAATGGCGCCGTGGGTGACGGTTTGCAATCTATGAAAGCGAGGTGTAGGGAGAATCCGGGAGCGCGAGGATAGCAGAGCCGGACCCCTCTACGTAGGAACCCGTCATAGGCAAGGTTAGAATCGGCGGATGGTTTCAACAGAGAGCGAAAGCTTGAATAATTGACTTGTGCTCTGGATCTCAAAAATGCTATGCATTTCTGCCGATCGACTGGCTGGTGCCAGATTAGCCAGGCCCGCTATGCCGCCAGAAATGGATCCGGCGGCATAATGACGTCCAAAATATACTCTGGCCGCCACAGCGCCCATAACGTGCATGATTGCTGTGACATATTTTGGTCAGCATCTCACTATTGGCTGCGAGACTGTTGTGTACATTGTTTACATTTGTATACCACGCCTAACGTCTACTTAAAGACTGAGATAACTAGCACCGGAGTTTGAAGCGAATATTCGCTTGATAATATGCCGCTAATACAGGGTGTTTCAGCAAAATATTGGCGCCAGATTGTTGAAATACTCTCGTACCAGTATTTCGACGATACGGTCCGTTTCCGCGCCGTATTAGCAGCGTATTGGCGCCGTATTGGCGCCATATTGGCTCGGATATTGTACCTATTACATTGCTCAAATATATTACAATACTCGGTGAATTCAACTGTCGTTGCATACTAACTACAACAAGGCTACGCTAGCTACCTCGGAGTACGCATCCAACACAACTCCGTATCCACCCTGTGTTGGTCGCTCACCTTATGTATATATACATTGAGTACTCGAAGAGAACCTGCGAATTTTGTGTGAGCCTGAAGCGGCCAACAAATTCAAAGGTGCGTACCGTAGGATAATGCACAGTGGATGGCGGCGTGGGGGTTTATGTAAATGCTTAATGATCCCAGAGAGGACAGTAGGGCAGCGCTAAAGAAAGTAGTCTAAATTAAGAAACTGACGAAGAGGCGGGCAGTGAAATGTGTACCGAATCTTCCTGCTGAAATCTAAAGCATGCACGGTTCGCGATCAAACATACCTCAAGAGGAAAATTGAGACTAGGCCGGAAGCCACCAATGTTCCTACAGTGAGGAAGAAGAGCGTTTGGTTAGTGGGTTAATCCGGTTCGCGAAGTTAATAGGGCAACGAAAAGGGACATAATGAGAGAATGGATAAAGAAGATTCAGGGGACCCAGGGTAAAGTGATTGAAGTCGAAAAGATGCAAATACCAATGTGAAGGAAATAAGTTGAACAAAATGAACGAATAACTCACATATCCACCAATTCGGTCACCAGGATCTTAAAGGGTTGCATGCTAAACAAAGGCCGTCTAGTTTCAGAGGGTAGGAAGTGAAAACATACGCAAGGACGAACATCATGAGGCGCGACGGTGGGGGCAGGAGAATCATCGTTGAGGGCTGACAGGCGGCCAAGCTAGTGTCAGAAGTGTTAGAACCCACCAGGAGGAAGACAGGGATGTTACGCACCAAAACAAGGGCCCCAATGTCACCATCTCTGTCGAAGATTAGCATGAGCCTATGGGTCAAGTGACGAAACAAGTGCTCACAATTCCTGATCACACTTTGCAGCATGTATCAACAAAGGATTTTGGTAAAACCTTCGCCGACTTTGGATATCGTCAGCAGGCAAGAGGAGGAGGTCAGATGGCGCGCGAGGGCTTCAAAGTGATGCAAAGGCATTCTTTTGCGAGAGTACTGGAAGGGGGGAAATCGATCGGTGGGACAATGGAGCACGGTTGATGTCGTTGACACCCACACTTCAGAATGAGTTAATCAAGTCACAGAGCTGTCTCAAAGATCTAGACGTACCGGGCGGGCCGTGTGCACTCCCTGCTTCAAAAAAGCGCCTTGTGAACCTGCAGCACATTGGAAGATACGAGGTAACTGTGCGCCGTACTTATGTTTGTGCACAGTCATCTTGTGGGCACGAGGACACTTCAGCGGCATCCTAGGAAGGTTTTGGAGCGCGGATTGGTGGTAAGAACGTCTTGGGCGCGTAGAAGACAATGGTATTGGCCAGAAGTCATAAACGCGTCCAACTGGCGCAGATTCGCGCAGTTCAGGCCAAGAAGTGGGCTGGGGAGGGATGGGGGTAAGGTGAGGACAGACCCGGAGTTTGAAAACGATTGGAGCCCAGGTGGTGAAGCAATGGGCACCGCGTCATTGAGAGGATGGAGGAGGAAGGAGAGAAGCGTGATTATGTCAGCCCTGGCAAAGTCCGCAAGTCCGAAAATTCAGTTCCTTGAGGAATATGCGCTCAATACGCCGCTAATATGCGGAGAATATTAGGTGTATTGGCGAAATAATAATGCGCCAATATATGCGATAATATTTCGCCAATATTTCGCTAAAACATCATGTTTTCGCGGCATTTTGGCAGATGAAAATTTGCCTCAAACTCCGGTGTAGTACCCGGCGGGTCGTAAGGTGTATCGAATGTGGTTTTCCGCCATTTTCAATAAGTTAAGAGGAAAGAGAAATCAAAATTGTCCTGCAACGTGACTGGATAGTACCGTGTGATCGTGTTAGGTAATCATCCACCGAAAAAGTCTGCCGAGGGCGAAGGCGGCGCGTAGGGTGACGGCGGGGGCGTTGAACGATAGTGAGGTGGGTTCAAAATGGGAGGTGTGAGTGGTGGAATGCTACGGCAGGGTCCTGAGGGTGGTAGAGGGCAGCAGGAGCTGGATGCGCAGTCAGGAGTGTGGATGACGGCGGCGAGAGTGCACGGTAGGGCGAGGAGGGTGTCGTAGAGTAATGCAAGCTGTGTAGTGATGTCGTTCAGCTGAACGGGAGGATGTTCTGCTGCTGCTATGTCGTGAAGCGGGGCTGATACAGATTTCCTGTGAAGCCGGTAACGAGCGCAAGCCGCGCGCGAAGTAAGCGGGGGCAGCCGCGAATGTATGCCATAGAATTTTGCGGCGCGGGGGTTAAAACGAGGTATGGGTGAGTCGGAGACACGTTGTCTGCCTCTGAATGGTGGTGTACGGGGATGGGGCGAGGTCGGGTCTGTCATGGTGACGATGCGGTGGTACGGTGCCGGAGCCTCGTCCGACGGTGGTGGACGGTCCTGGACGATGGTCTGACGACGGCAAGCGAGTGCCCGACGCTCGCTGCGGCCGGAACGACGACCACCCACCGAAGATGGTGGTGGTTGTTGTTGTTGTTGTTGTTGTTGTTGTTCTCGACGCTGACAACGAAGTTCAACCTGGTTAGCAGATGATTCAAGCCTTACTGGCGACTTTCAACATTATCTTGTACCCAAATTGTACCCGTCTACCCGCGCCGGCCGTACCGTTGCCCGTCCTGTTCCGTAGGAACCTTTGGAGGCCTTACGACGGGACGGTAACGGGACGGGCTTACCCGTTCGACCCCCGTTGGAATGACGGCCGTTCCCGGCGCCGGGACAGCGTGCAGCCCTATTGATTGAGGGCCTGAAAATGCGCCAAATGATGCTCTCGAAAGAATTGCGCTGTGCGGGCGCAATATGACGGTTGCGCCCAATTCCTTTTGCAGGCGGAAGTTTTGTAAGGAGGGGAATCTTCTCCCAAAATTTTGAGCCCATTTGAGGCCTGCAACGTGGTGAACGGGCCGGCGTTTCGCTTCCTAGTTTACGACTGTATTGACTTGAGTTTCAGATTCAAGTTCAATTGAACGCCAACTCAGCTTCAACCTGCCTTCCAATGGCTTGGGTTCCAATTGTGAGCCCTCCATTCATTCGATTTCGTTCCCCTTTACTCACCTCCATCGCTCTCAGTACCGGGTTTCCGCGCCGCAACTCAACCCAACCTATCCGTCCAGAGGTAAGCACCGCTCTCAATTCAACCTCCGTCGCATTACTCACCTTGCTTTCGTTTCGTTCACCCAGACTAGACTGATATTCGACTCGAAGATCCCTCCCCGCCACAAAATTCAACAGCGCCGCGTTCGAACTGCCCAGGTCAGCTTTGGTTTTCATTCAACTCAATTTAAATTTTTGTTTCATCGTTACTCACCTTGCTCTCGTCGCAGCCAAATGTCGACTCCCCGCCTCAAACCCATAAAATCACCCGCGCCAGGTAAGCTCTCCCCGAATGAATTCCAATTATAGCACTTAGCACTCAATTTTTTTAGTCAGTCTGCGTGTCATGATTCGGGCAAAAGCAGCACTGCTTTTCCTTTTTTGGAATAAGCCGGAAGCGTCCCTACCGTGGATAGGATAACCCGGGATCGATGTATTGGATAACCCGGATCGACATATAGGATAACCCGGATCGACATATAGGATAACCTGGGATCGACAGATAGGATGACCGGGATCGACAGATAGGATTCCCTGGTTCATCACCACATCACAACCCCTTTTTGCCGCCAAGACTCTACCCCTGGCTTCAATTGCCAATGGGTTGAATTGACTCCTTTGTGTTGCCATGGATTATTTGTCACACTGGTTTCAATTGCCAATGGGTTATATTGACTCCTTTGTGTCGCCAAGGATCATGCTTCACCTTGGTTTCATTTGCTAATGTTTTATATTGACTTCTTTGTGTCGCTAGGGATCGTGCCCTAGCTCCACATGACGCCTCGACATACCCCTTTATGTACATTGCCAATCGGTGTCAGGACTACAGTTGTTCCTGTGATCGGACCCCTTTATTATACAGTATATAAGTAGTGGTAGAATCTCCTTGTACAGTAGATTCTACCTCGTCTATACTCCGGCCTTACTTTGGCCTTGATTGGACTTGTGTGTGACTTAAGCTTGTCTTGCTTCTGTCTCTCTTGTTGCCTCTGGCTCTGCCTTCTATCCTGGTCCTCGTTGTTGACTTGTTGGCAACCCTTGGCTCCTATCTTTAACCCCTGACCTCTACGATTGGTTGCCACGGCCTAAGGGCTTAGTGGTTCGGTATCGGAACATGTCCTCACCACTCGCGTCCATACGGATTAGCGAGGCAGTACCTCGGGATGTTATCCGGCAGAGGGCTGCATGGGCAGAAGGCATAGCGCCCATCATCGAACACGACACCACGACATCCTGGAACACTCGTATTTTCGGTCTGGAGTTACATGTGTCCGAGAACACTCAAATCGGACACTTCCTGCCTTCGGATTTCTCCTGTTGAACAAACCCTGGAATAACCCGGTCAGACGAGTACATGCAGTGACTATGGACCGGGTTCTTCCTGCGTGACATGCTGGTCACGCATCGTTCGGGTTCTTCCCACGGTTCAACTTGTACGGATCCTCGGCAGGCGGTCACCCGCTATCGAGACGGTGACGGATTCCCCTCAACACCCGCGCTGGGACGATGGCTGTGTTTGGCTCTGCGGCAGTCAGGCTGACCTAAAGTGCCGTCGCTGACACTGCGCCGCACGAATGCATCTTCGGCGGCGGCTTCTCTGGTTGAAGCCAAAATTGAATCGAGGTACGCATCCGCTCGTACCTAGAATTCAAGCTGACCGAGTTTTTCACAGCTTGATTTGGATCGCACTCCCCCCCGCCTTCCAGTTTTTTTGCCCCTTCAAATCATCAAGTCCTCAAACAATTGAGACGTTGGTGAGCTTTAATTCACGCGGCGATTCAACTCCGCGCGCAATCTTTACATACTACATAATCAAAGATCACACAGGCGTGATTTGTTTTGAAGAACGTAGATTTATTCAAAGCTACGTACGGACACTCCGGACTCGGGACGAGACGCCGCGGGGTGTAAATCTGCGGCAGCGTGCAGCGTGCGCAGATGCTGAAGCGTACGCACGCTCGGCCCGCACGCTCGGCCCGCGCAACTCCCGCTGGCCCGCGGACGGGCCGCGCCGAGTGCAAGTCTGGGGCAGAAGGTGTGCGGCGGTGCGAGGGCGGGGAGACGAGGGGTGGGTGAGGGTGGAGATAAGGAAACACATGGTGGGTGGGAGGAGAAGAGGAGGTGCGGTGCGGGTGGGGAGAGGAGAGTGAGGATGTACGAGTCCGCGTCCGCGCACATCTCCCGAACGCGAGCAGGACTTGCGGCGCCGCACGCGGGGACTCGACGCGCATGCGTAGCTGCGTCCCCGCCGAGTGCGAGTTTGCGCAGACGGCAACTGGTGCCGACAGTGCGCGCGCGGGTGCGGTGTGTGTACGTATACGAGGGCGGGGGACGACGAGAGATGAGGTGGGGTGGGGACGAGGGATATGGGGACCATGAGGGGAGATGGGTAGATGCGATGCCTTGCAGCGCGGCGCGGGGACTCGGCGCGCACACAAGTGCATCCCCGCGGAGTACGGGCAGACGGAGTCTAATCTACTGCCGTCTGCACTCGGCTCGTGTGCGGTGGTGTACGCGAGGGCGGGGACAACGAGAGAAAGGAAGGAAGGAAGGGGGAGGGGGGGCGAAGGCGGGCTCCAAGAGGGAAGGGAGACGGGGACTGGATGCAAAATAAAAGAGAAGAGAGAGAGGTAAGTACGCACCTCTCATCTCCTTCCTGGACGCCGACGCTCACGTTCCCCGAATCGGTGTGTGTGAGTGAGTGAGTGAATGAGTAGGGGGTGACGCGGAGGGGCGGTACTACGTACCTGGTGCCCGTGCCCTCTTTCTCCGACGCTAACCCCCGAATCTTCGAGGCTTGATCCAGCGAAGTGTTGGTGTTGGCACTGAGGCGATGAGTTTGAGGTTTGACCGCTGTGAGAGGGTGGCGTCTCCTCACGTTTCTGCGCGGGCGAGTGGGTCAGTATGCGTGCGCGTACGGGGTGGAGTGCTAGGAGGGCAGTGGGGCACAGCTCAGGAATGCACGACCGTGGACCCCACGGGCGCGCAGATGCGATGGCGAGGCCGCCCGCGCGGGAACGAGTCCGCGTATGGTGCGGGGACTCGGTAGTCGGCTGCCACCTTCTCCACATGCGGACTCGACCCACACAGCATCCGCGTGCGCTGATACCCGCGTCGATTGCGATTGAGGTAGCGCAGACGGGACGTGGTAAGTCTACCCCAGTCGACGGCGACAGCGCGGGCGGGGTGCGGGTGGGGCGGTGCACACGGGGGCGGAGACGGCGAGGGATAGCGTGGGGCGGCGAAGGAGGGAGATGGGGACGATGGAGGGGATGCGACGCAAAAAAAAAGTAGAAGAAGAAAAAAGAGAGCAGAAGGCACATACGATCTCCTTCCCATCGAGCAGAGCTGACGTTCCCCGCGCCCGTGCATGTAGCGCATGTCAACCGCGCTGTAATAAGTGAGGTGGGTGAGTAGGAGGATGAACCACTATGCAGGTGTACGCACCTTTTGTTCCTGAGATGAGCGGTCCCCGCCGCGTGTGCCTTGCTCTATCCGGCCCCCGTTGTGCTCGTTCGCAGCCGCGGCGGCGTCGGCGGCTTGCTTGGCGGCGTCAGCGTGCTGTGAGTGCGAGTAAGTAAAGAACGGAGAAAGGGGCGATGCAAGCACGTACAGACCTTTGAGTGAGTGCACGCGCAAGATACTAGACAAAGAACAAGTGAGTATGGAGAAGAGATTAAGTAAGGGAATCAGGGACGTGCCGTACGGGGAGTCGCCGCGTGCACTATAACGCAGGAGGTTGTGCAGCGGGGGGAGGGTAAAAAGGTGGGCTGAGTCCGAGGGAATCTACGACGTGTGTATGTGTTGGCAGTACTCGTCGTCTGCTCGAGGCTCCACGTGCACTAGCCCAAGTATAGGTTGAGGGAGAGAAAGCGGGTGCTCCACAGTAGCCATTGTCGCCGTTAGCGGACATCGACGTGGGGCAGGAAGGGCGCTGAGGGAGACGGTGCGGGAGGAGCTGCCAAGGAGGCGGAGGATGGCGGTTGCCGCGGTTGCCAAGGTGGAAGACAACGGCAGAGGAGGTGGGCAGCACGGGCTTGAGGTGGGCAGATATCGGGCACGAAGAGGAGGAGCGGCGTTGGTCTTGGCGTGAGAAGTCGTTGCCAGTCATCGGCCCGTTCGGCCGCTCGTTCCGTTTGGCTTTCATCATGACCACCCCGGCCTCAACCGCCAACTCCGCTAGATGATCGGATGAACCATAGACTTAACGGCCGAAATATCGAAATCTTGTACGCAAGTCCCAGATAGTCTCTCAAACACAGACGCTTTAACCGTTGACGCTCGGAACTCACTTGTTGAAAGTCCCAGATGCGCCTCAATATCTTTTGCCTCGTCTTTTCGCAATTTCGCGGCGAGCCCATTTGTTATCCTACAAGTTAATATTCACCTCTTTTAATCTGCGGCCTATTACAGCATCCCAGAGCGCAGCCTATATTTCACAGACAACGCGGTCTTGGGCTCGTGAAACCAGGATACCGGTAGGGATTGTCCAATGTTGACGACGTGATTCTTCAACCGAGGATGCTTCAATTTGTCTTTTAACTCAACTCGTCTGTTTGCTTCCTTAACTTTTCTAGGGCTTCACTAGCTCTTCTGTACCCTCCAATCTAACCACTGCACAGTTTCGGCTTCAACTGGGGCAAGGTACGCAATTCACCGTTCCTTTTATCAGGTTGCTCATTATCTTTATAAGTGACTGTGCATAAATTTCACCTCAATTATCTTGGCTGCTTGGGCGCTTCGACGGCTTCAAACTGCCCTTCAACAACTTCAATAGTCAGTTCAACGGCTACATCTTGGCCTCAAATTGAATCTCAACTGGACTCAACAACGATCAAAGAACCTAAAGCCTATCCCCCATCGAACTACTCTGGAATTCTGGCGCCCTCATTGATAAGAACCATCTTCATTTGCTATGCATTATCTGACTTCCACGATTGACCGCCGACGTGCCTCTCAAACGTTGCTCTGGGCGCCTTGTCAACCTCATGCCTCCCCTCTTAGAATGCTGTTCGACGTTTCCTTCAAGACTCGGACTTTTGATGCCTAGCATAGTATGTTCCTGAATCTAGACTTGTTTCCACGGCTTGAACCACCCTCCTGTGGACGTCTCAGCGTCCCCGAGCTTCAATAGCTTCAAACCTTCAACGCTGTCTGACCGGTCAACCTTGCCGTACCCTTTCCGCGAGGACTACTTCCGCTTAAATTATTAGCTAATGTCAAATATCATGGTGTACTCACACTTCAGCGTCATCGCATTGATACTGACCTCGTGCGCTCACCCAGACCTCCCTTGAGCGGCCCCTTGCTTTTGTTTGCGCACTTACTGACTACTTTAGATTACTGTCCATGTACTGCCCTGATGTTTTTCGGTACGTCCTTCAATTTTTTCGATTCTCTATCCTCAATTCCTTCGCAGACCTTCAATGCAATTCATTCCCAACCCATTCAACGCTTGCGCTGCATCGAATTCTACGCGCCATCCTCATCTCTCGCCGAGTTGCGGAAAATCTTGTTCGATCACAACTCACCTTATTCTCCACAGACCTCAAGTTTCAAACGGTGGTTTAGATCCTTGTGAATCACATCCGAGTTGGTTTGAAGTAAATCAGTTTCGTTCCATTTTTTCACTGACCGAGTTTCCAGTGTTCGTTGGATTTCTCCACGGTCCTCACTTACCAACGGCTTCGTGGAGTTGAACGAGTGTTGCTTGGTTCAATAAATCCAGGTACGTCGCCATACTCATTCTCATAGTCCTCGAAGGCTAACCATTCGACCTTTCGTTTAGTTTCACGCGAACCTTTTTCGGGGTTCAAACCCAACCTTTGACTCCTTAACGGCGCGTCCGTTAGTTCCTCAACTCAAGTACTGATAATTTTTTGCAGTTCGACCCTACTGTTTGCATTGTAGTCCTTGGGGCCGGATTTATGCTCATTTGAATTCAGTCAGGTATGTCCGCCACCATTTTCACCAGGAATTTTGAAACTGACTTTCGTTGAAGCTATTCAAGTTCAAGTCTTGCTTCAACGTCGTTCAATTCGTTGAAAAGGGTTCTACTATGCCCGTCTGGAGCTAGGTATGTCTCTGTTATGGATTTTACTGACCGTGGCCTCAAGACTTCATTCAACTCGACATCGGTCACCCAAGTACTCAACGTGCATGGACCTTCTTCGATGTACGGGATACATTTGTTCGTTCACCGACCTATCTATTGAACTCAACTCAAGTACTAAGTCATGTTCGACCTCATCGAGCTCAACCTTCAATTATTATTATTTGGTTTCCTCCCATCCTTACTGACTTTCAATTCCTCGCAGACCCTCAATACAAGTCGTTTCCAACCCATTCAACGCTTGCGCTGCATTTGATTTGACGCGGCGTCGTGTTGGCTGGGTTGAGGCGAAATCCGGTCCAGCCAGAACTCACGTTATTCTTCACATGCCGGCCAGAATTTCGAACGGTGGTTTACTTCCACTTCAATCGAATACGATTTGAGTTTAGTCGGGCCAGTATGATTTGAATTTTGGTTCAACCAATTTTTTAAAATCTACTTGGATTTGGGTCACTTACCCCAACGGCTGCTTCCTGGGTGGGTGAAAGGCGGTCATGTGCGTCCCCACATTCATATTACTTCAGTTTTGAACGAGAACAGTCGTACCTTCATCCATGTTGACCAGGAGCTTTCAAATTTGGTCTGTCCACTTGTCCTTCACCTCTCTCAAGTGCCTTTTGCGCAATTCTATCCTATTATAGCAGTCCTTTGGACGCCGAATCTACGCTCAGTTGAATCCAGGTTAGTCCGCGCCGTGTTTTTGCTACCAATTTTTAAACTGACCCTTGTTCAAGGCATTCAGTTGCAGGCTTCATTCAACGTCATTCAATCTCCTCAAGAGGGCGTTACCATGCTGTTTCAACCCAGGTATGTCCGTGCATTATGTTCCGCATTTATTTTACTGAGCGCGGTTCATCAGTCTCTCAATATACTTAATTCAATATCCGTCACTCAACACTGCTCTGAGGTGCCATGTCCCAGATTATGCTGCCCTCGGAACACCGTTCAACCTTTACTTCAAGACTCGGACTTTGGTTGGCTGGTATGTATTGATTCGTTGCACCTCGTCCTTGAATCTGATTTTCCTGTGTCTAGGACTTGAACCAGGCTTAGTGTGGACGGCTTCCTTGCCGGACCTCCCTCCAAATCTTCAATGACTTCCAGCCTTCAGCCGTGACCTTTCCGTGGGGACTATGCTCAACTTTGTGGCAAAATTCATGGTGCACTTATATTTTGGCTTCATTACACCAACATATTCTCGTGGAGCCTATCGTTAAATTGATACTATCTCAAGTTTACCTCGAGGTGGGTTTGAATATCTCTGCCGTTGGCATGTCACAGACCTTCATGCATGTCCACAGATTATTGAATACACTTCAACGCTCGTTCGCGCCTCACCCCAACTGACTTTCTCCCCCCAAACGGCTTGAGTTCGCTTCGACTTGGGTTCAGGTGAGCCTTTCTTCGCTCCGTATCCGTTTACTGAGGTTTAAAATTATCCAGGAATCGCCTCTCAAAGTTTTTGGCCTAAATCTATCTCAAACCCTCAGGCTTGAACACCGTCTGACTGGTCGAAACTATCGACACGTTGGTCCGAGTGAAGTTCTGCTTCGGTTCAAGAAGTGTGGCTTACTCTTACATTAACTCCTCATAGGTCATCAACATCGCTCACCTTTAAGTTCAAGAAGGATCGTCGGGTTCAACGTTCAACATTCAATATTCCAATGACTTATTATGAGCACCCTTTGAATTGTTAGCTGAGTGACGGTCTACTGACGTTCAATTTAATCAAGGACTCGCGTTTGCCCGTCAGATCCCGTTCCACTGCTTCGAAAAATGCAGGAACTCTGCTCAGACCACGGAGACTATCGTCAATCTGAACCGGTCTCGCTTTAAGGTGTGTGATATTATATCGCTACATTGGCAAACTACTAATCTTTATAGATTCTGGACGTTTGTACATACCTTTAACTTCAAGAAAAATTAGAATGAGTTCAATTCCATCACGCCTCCAGGTCTCGATGTCCGTTCGACGAAGGTGAGCTTCCAGTTCATTCATTCATTCATCCACTCGCACTTTATCTTTACTTCGTGTCCATCTATCAATGAAATCATTTCCTTTGAGTTGAACATACCATTGCATCGAAGCCATGTTCACTCAAGTCTGGCTTTATGTTTATGTTGTGCGAGGTTGAGCCAGACACCTATTCTTCCTCCTCTTCTTACTTACTTTATCAATGGCTTCCGTTGAATCTTTGCTGATCATGTTGTTTCGATAGACCAAATTTTCGATGTAAATCAAGATGAGCTTCAAATTCATACATCGTATGTTTGCATTGAACAAGCATTGAAGCTTCGGTGGTTCAACATTGCAACGTTAAGGCAATGAAGGATGCCCAAATGTTGTACTATATCATGCTGCAAGAAATTTCGTTGGTGGGATATAGAGTTAAAGTCGATTTTGATTTTGGATCAGTGGTCTGATGGACTCCGGGCACTATCTCGCTCAATACTGCACAGAAACCCTTCAATATTTCTGTCATATTCTACAACTATACATGTGTCGCTTTAATTTGCAATACTTCCGAGGGAATTTGGCTTAGAATTGAACTAGATCGACTGCATTTTGAACATCTAAAAGACATTTGATGTGCGAAGTGATCCATAGTAGAACAGGTGCGGATATAAGTCGCTGGCAGGGGTACGCGGGATGGGCACGCTTTGATTTTTGATTTTCTGTGCGTGGGTTGGAATCCTGGGCTCAGTGTTTTGTTTCATTTAGCTAGTTATTGTACCATTGTGTATTTAACAGCCCTTTGAGGTGTCAATGCTAAGAGTGTAAGGTTCGATTTTTTTCGCCCATGTTGTCCTGTACGCCGCGTCGAGAGGTCTGACACAATCACGTGATATCGTGTCAAGTTGATGAAGTTCAAGTCGCAATTTGCGTGTTTACCACACACGTAAATCGCATACAACAGGGCTATTCATTCATTGTTCAGTGATTCTTTGGAGTAACTAAACACAGAAAATTTGATTGTACCAGCTAGTACTTAGTTCTCGATAACAGCGGACATCTCTGCAAACACGTCCCATGCGGACTCTAGTAACAACCTCGGGCTACCAATTCCCACCCAAACTTCCTCAGCCATCCTTTCAAACTCCACTGTCACACCTGGCCACCTGAGATCACTGTCCCGGGACCCCACCTCGTCTGTTAAATATTCACGAAGTTCATCCACAGCCTCCCTTGGAATCTGAATACGACAATCAATTCCTCCCATGTGCAATGGGTGCTCGAGTATGTGAGCAGGGACATGGCCTGATGGCATGTTCTTGTCTGGCTGGACTCGAATGCGATGGGTATTCCACCAATGCCAGAACTCATTGAGCTCGTGCTGGATGACAGGGACAAAGATCCAATAAAACAATGGCCTGTTGAAGGTGAGATCATGAATTGGAGGAGTTGGAATGCTCTCACAGATGGAACGCAACATTTGAATCGAATATGTGGTTCTCCTTACCCCGCAAAATAATCAGTTTCAAATTCAGGCCCATTTTCACCCTCAGCCAACACCAGAATCCCTCAATTACGGTGTTGTGGACATTTTCAGCACCATATAAACAGCATACACATGTGGGTCAATGTCTGGTGCGAAGGCTTCACTGTTGAGTTCTGTCAGGTATGTTTGAATGATAGTGTACTGTGATCATGACGAACCGAAGTGTTGCTTGAAATGCATACTGCCACCCGATTTCCGAGCCTTTGTCCGTTGTAAGTTGTATTGGGATGCCTACATTATCTCGGTATCAGTTAAGGCCACAAACAAAGATAGAGATTGACATACACCTCGTCTCTTCAATGAGATCCAGATAAAGATGACCACTTGCTGCAGCCGTCCGGTGTGAGGCTTGTGTTCGCGCTGCACCGCTCACACTGCCTCATGTGTCATGATTCCCACTTTTTCCCATATTCCCATCCTAAACACCCAGATTATTCGCCTAACATCCACCCCGGGTTATTCAACCTCGATCAGAATAACCCGAATGCCGGGATCAATGCCGACCACGGATCAGGAATCCCATCAGGTGCATCATTGATCCTTTTATTTCAACTTCCCTCCGAATACTTTTCCAATGATCACCCCTCTCTGCCTTGTTGCACGCTGCGATGTCAACCGTCGCTGACATATTTCACATATATTCTAATTACTTCGTTACCAGTTACTAGGTATTTTACTATAAACCCCTACTTACAGCTCTGTATTCTTTACACTATTCTAGTCTATTCTCCAGAGCTTAATCGGATTACCTCAAACCTATCTCTTTCTGTATCGCCAGTCGCCTATGTCGCAGTAACGCTGCTAGTTAAGGCTCTGTGCTGACAAAAGAATAGTGTCTCCTCTACTGACGACTCGACTGGACGATACAATGAGCGACCACACCAAATTTACTATGCCTCAGCCGGAGGCGTTCGAGAACGAGAGTGTCGACAGCCGCACCGGGTTGCTCTATCGCCAAGCTCACCAGAGCCACACCGAGATCAGGGAACTCCACGGTCAGATTGCCACCATTCAGGAGTTGCTGAACTCGGCCCACGGCAAGCTGGACGTACTTAACCACGAACTTTGGTCCCTCTCCCAGCTGAGGGCTCTGATGGCGAGGAGGATTCTATCATACAGGATCTTATTGATATTGGAAGCCAGTCGGAGCCAACTCAGTCCACCGATAATCCAACCAAAAATACTGAATAATAAGCCTTGTGCTAATCTTACCTACAATCTTTTGTCCATGAGTATTTTAGCATGCCTTTTAATCCAATTTTTTTTTGTAACCCGATGTTGTGCGGTGAGCTGAGCGTGATGTGATCCTATTATTGTCAGTATGTTCCGACTATCAAGCGGAACACCTTGGGATCATCCAGCTGAGGCAATTTGAATACATTGACCCGTTCTGATATAGACACTTACCTCTCAAAGGCAATAAAAAACATTTCCTGAGGAGTTAAGCACGAGGGATAACATCGAAATATATTTGATCGCACATCACGTGATCGTCAGACCTCTTGACGCGGTGTACAAGATAACATCGGGCGTCCCGTGGAAAAAATCAGACTGTGCACTGTTAGTATTGATACATTGTAGTAGTCACCTAGCCTGAGAGGGCTAGCAAAATACACAACGGTACAATAACCAGTAAGATGTTGTGTTCGGGACTCCCACCTGGTGTCTCCGTGATCCATGCTTAATATTTAAAGCCATCCAAGGGCCCAAAAAGCGTAGATGAGTACAAGCTACCCTCCTTGGCCTCCTCCTCAGTGCCGTTAGAATGACCAAATCATCCACCCGAAATGAATGTCAAGCCCCGGATTCAAACCCACGCACAGAAAATAAAAAATCGAAGCGTGCCCATCCCGCGTACCCTAGCACAATGTCGAAGTGACACAGCGATGGGTTGTTGGGAACGGCGCATCGGGTGCATTGGAATTGGGAGGAGAAATTCAAGATCAGCAGAAGGAGGTACTGTCTCGATATGTAGGGGAGCAACGGCCCAAGGACCGTGACATACCGGTTGCCTCTTTTTCAGGCAACGGGGGCCACCGTGAGCGTGACCGTTGCTTGAGAAGGCAACGGGAAAACAATTTTTCATCCGGAAACTGGCCAAATGCAAGGAATTTCGGCAGATATCTGGTGCTGCCGAGGGATAAAACCTGCTTTCATGCCTATTCCAACCTGTTTCCAAGGCCAGATTTTTTTCTCAATTTTATTCATCAATGTCACGATTTTTTTTGGGGCAACCAGTCCCACCGTTACCGTGACAAAGGCAACACAACGGACGGTCCGTTACCGTGACCGTTGCTCCCCTACATATCGAGACAATATGTGCGGATGGCAAGACAGAGAAGAAAGAGTGAATGGAAGTGAAGAAAAAATTGATGGAAAGTGCAAACACACCTAGGATCGAGCCAATTCACGAAGTCCGAGGCACGAAACAATGCGTGTGAGGAGTGGTACTGATATACAACAATGATTTACTTAACCTTCAAGGGATTGTGGTGTGGGGAAGTTGACACTGCGCGAGTCGCGAGCATTGCAACAATAGTTTCAATGTGGGACTTGGAAGCTGATGGGAGCCGGGGGTGACGGGAAAAGGACTGGGACGAGCTTCGGCCCAGGGACAACCCAAGGAGGGCAAGATCTCAATAGGTATTAAAATTTAATGTTGCACTGATAAAGATCGGATAAAGATCGGCACCCGGGCTCGACTCCCCGATCACGAAAAGAAGCTTCGTCCTTGTGTCTCCCACGTTGCGTGTCGTCTCCTTGTCCTCCACCTCCACCACTGCAGTCCTCTGTTTCTTTGGTCAGTCTGGCTCCTGTGGAAATGTTGCCGGTGGTTGATATGCTTGCCTCCCAAGGTTGGTACAGCATCATGCTTTCAGATGATGAATCTCGATCACTCTACATTTTTGGTGCGGGATTGCTTTTCTTGAGACGTCAGAGGAATTGATCATTTTGCGTAGGTGGCCGAGGTGGTCCAGGGGGTCAGGCACACCATGCTGGTGGCTCTGGTGGGGCCGGGGAGGGTCCCATTGTGCATATCACTACGGGACAGTTAATTGCACATAATCTGCATGCCACACTTGCTCCGGAGCAAGCATTGCAGCTTCACAACATCCAGGCATCTCAAATTGCCAATCATTGTCCTCCTCCATCAAGAATCTTTCAAGGCAGACAGGATATCCTGGACAAAATGCGTGATTTCTTCACTGCTAACACGGGAACCCAATGCATTTATGTCCTGCATGGACTTGGAGGTGCTGGAAAGACACAGATTGCTCTGAAATTCATAAAAGAAGTATCATCTCAGTAAGCTTGATCATCTAATGTTAAAACTGTTTGTTGATTCAGTTCTATATTCCAGCTTCTCAGACATCTTTTTTATTGACACCAGCACCATTGCGACAATTGATACAGGTCTCAAGAACATAGCTGTTCTGAAAAACTTTGGAGATTCTCCACAAGATGGCTTACTATGGCTGACCAGCAAAGTTGAAGAATGGCTACTTTTCTTTGACAATGCAGATGATCCAAGCATCAATCTGAATGATTTTATTCCTCAGTGCAATCACGGGAATATCATTATCACCTCTCGAAATCCAGGACTGCGTGTTTATGCTGGATCCCACTCCCTTGTGTCGGACATGAAAGCGGAAGATGCGGTGGCATTGCTACTCAAGAGTGCTTTACAGAAGGCCACAATCCATACTGAACAAATTGCAGCAGAAATTGTGAAGGTAAGACAATTAGACCTGGGTACTCATTCAATTTCTTAACACTTGGGTAGTCATTGCACTATCTACCTCTGGCAATTGTCCAGGCTGGCGCATTCATATCAAAATCTCAAGATCTTGACGGCTACTTGGCTCTTTATACAAAGAACCAAGCAAGACTACTCAGTGAAAAGCCTGCTCAGTCTCATGATGGTTATGCGTGGACAGTGTACACAACATGGCAAATGAGTTTTGACCGGCTCACACCACTAGCTGCCATGTTCCTGCAGCATTGTTCATTCCTCCATCATAATGGAATCTCTGAGGAAACCTTTAGCTATGCATCCAAGTGCACGTTTCCTTCTGGTAGCCAATACAAAGCAGAACTACAGGAGCCTCTGGAATTTCTCTCACAGTTTCTGGGGCCAACTGGTGAATGGGACTCTTTGCAGTTCTTGGATACTACCAATGAGGTCCAAGCCTATTCATTGATTAGCTTTGATGCAGAGAAGAAGCTCTTTTCTATCCATCCATTAGTACATGCTTGGAGTCAAGCAACAGCCCGCAATCCAAAAAGATACATGTCCACCATGGGGTCTATACTTGGCATGGCCATTTCGGAACGCCCACAGCAGGATATACAATTGCCGAGTCTGCTATTGTGTCCACATGTCGACTTGGCTGTACAGATGGACACAGATGTAGCTCTGGTTTTCAGGGATCAATATGCAACAATATATTTGGAAGGTGGAAAATACAAACAAGCTGAGAAGCTACTGGAAGAAGTGCTGGGGAAGCATAAGCAGCTTCTGGGTGACAACCATCCAGACACCCTGTGTACCATAGGTAATCTGGCCAGCCTATACTCAAACCTGGGAGAGCATCAACAGGCCAAAGAACTCAAGGGTGTTGTGCTGGAGAAACAGAAACAGCTTCTGGGTGACAATCACCCAAACACCCTGCATACCATGGGTAGTCTGGCCAGATCATACTCAGACCTGGGAGAACATCAAAAGGCCAAAGAACTCGAGGGTATTGTGCTGGAGAAACAGAAACAGCTTCTGGGTGACAATCATCCACACACCCTGCGTACCATGGGTAATCTGGCCAACTCATACTCAAACCTGGGAGAGTATCAAAAGGCCAAAGACTTCAGGGAAATTGTGCTGGAGAAACAGAAGCAGGTTCTGGGTGAGAATCATCCAGACACCCTGTTTAGCATGGGTAATCTGGCCAACTCATACTCAGACCTGGGAGAGCATCAAAAGGCCAAAGACCTCAGGGGCATTGTGCTGGAGAAACAGAAGCAGGTTCTGGGTGACAATCATCCAGAGACCCTGGGTACCATGGGTAATCTGACCATCTCATACTCTGCCCTGGGAGAGCATCAAAAGGCCAAAGAACTTAAGGGTATTGTTCTGGAGAAACAGAAACACCTTCTGGGCGACAATCATCCACACACCCTGCAGACCATGGGTAATCTGGCCAGCTCATACTCCGACCTGGGAGAGCATCACAAGGCCAAAGAACTTGAGGGCATTGTGCTGGAGAAACAGAAACAGGTTCTGGGTGACAATCATCCAGAGACCCTGCGTACTATGGGTAATCTGGCCAACTCATACTCAGACCTGGGAGAGCATCAAAAGGCCAAAGAACTCATGGGTATTGTGCTAGAGAAACAGAAGCAGGTTCTGGGCGAGAATCATCCAAGCACCCTGCTTAGCATAGGTAATCTGGCCTGCTCATACTCAGACCTGGGAGAACATCAAAAGGCCAAAGAACTCGAGGGTATTGTGCTGGAGAAACAGAAACAGCTTCTGGGTGAAAATCATCCACACACCCTGCGTACCATGGGTAATCTGGCCAACTCATACTCAAACCTGGGAGAGTATCAAAAGGCCAAAGAACTCATGGGTATTGTGCTAGAGAAACAGAAGCAGGTTCTGGGTGAGAATCATCCAGACACCCTGAATACCATGCATAATCTAGGCATTGTACAGAGGAGATAGCTGAAAGTGATGTTAATGAGTGCACCTGTTGAAACAATTTATTCATTGAAATTTCAATCTGTGCAAATGAAATGCCTGTGACAAACAGGTGATGTACAGGCAGAGTGAAAGTACACATTCATTGGATGGAAAAAGTAAGGTTGTGCACTTGATAGTTCTCGATTCCAATCCCCTTTCAAATTCTGAGTGAAACAAGGTCATTTCTTAGACAAAAACACTTGAAGCAAATCATCTTGCTTTGGGAAGGCTCTTTTGCGTTGTAAAATCATGTTATTTTTTATTTACAATGTTGGCCTACTAATCCAAGTTATTTTCACTAGCCTTTTAATCTCGCTTAAAAGAACCTTATTCTGGCTGTGCAATGCTATTACACTGTCGTAATGGCCTCTAGAAAGAAAGAAAAGCTGCATACTGTGTTTTCCACAATCAAAAAGCGGCATGCAGCTTGGACACAAGCTCTCTAATGACCACCAGCACCGGTGTCCTGCGCAAACATTTATACCAGAAGCATCTCGACGCGTGGGTTGACGGCTGCGACCAACTCAAGATCCCAATCAAGTCCAATGAGGCGACGAAGTATGTCACCCAATATCGTGCCCGGAAAAATCAGAAGACCGGTACTGCACCAACGCCGCAGGGTGGAAAGCGGTCCGCCTTTTCACAGGAAGCTTTTGTCAACGCCATTGTGGACTTCGTTGTCGGCGATGATCAGGTTCGTTCAATCAAACTTCTTCCTCTTTATTCGCACCTGCTCTCCAGATCTAACCTATTTACATGCAGTCAATCAACGTCATCGAGAACGAACAACTACGTGCCATCTTTCTCATGCTACGGTCCAAGCTCAAAGATTCTGACATCCCACACCGGACGAAATTGCGAAAGCGGATCATCGAGATATGGGATGAGCATTTGGATACTCTCCAAGATGAGCTAGGCGTTGGTCCATTAATTCTTTACTTGTATTTCTCTGATTTGAAGTCTAGGTGGCAATTGGACTCATCTCGAACACCATGGACATGTGGACTGACAAGCAAAAGCGGCCTTATATGGCTGTCACCAGTTACTGGCTGGAAGCGACGCTTGTTGCCACACCATCTGGTCCCCAGTACAAGCTCAACCTGCGCACCGATTTAATCGGGTTTTTGTGTGTTCCTGGTCATCACAATGGAGAACACCTTGCCACCGCGTTCATGCACATCATCAACCGTATCAAGATTACCCACAAGGTTCGCTTTTTTTGCTTGTAACTGCAGCCTTTTCATGTAACTTCATAGATTGGTTGGATTACTCTGGACAATGCGTCGAACAACGACACGTTCATGGTCTTCCTGGAGGCCGAACTCACCCGACTCAAGATACCTTTTCTCAGAAATGAACGGCGAATACGGTCAGAGAACACTGTATCTTCAATTCAACGGTCAATTAAATCTATTTCCCAGTTGTTTCCTGCACATTGTGAATCTGGCGTGCAAGGCAGTCCTTGAAGGCATCACCAACATGGATTTTGCGGCACCAGGAGCGGCCGACTGTGTTCCTCCTGCCGCCGGGCAGGCAACATTCCTGGATGCCATAACTCGGGATCCTGTTGCAACAATACGCACAACCGTTCGTGTGGTAGATAGTTGTTACCTTCACTCTTTTGACCAGCATGACACCATTTTATCTAGGTTCACACATCGTCCTTACAGCGTCAATATTTCTCGGAGGTACTCAAGGCCCTCCAAATGAAGGACCTTCAACTTCTCCGTGACGTGGACACAAGATGGTCATCGACACTGCTCATGATTGAGCGCACAATTCTCCTTCGCGAGGTCGGTATTTACTGCGACATCGGCTAATGTGATTTGCAGGCAATCAACAAGTTCCTCTCTGATCCTCAGTTCCAGGATCTGCACAAATATAAACTAGGTCCTGCGGAGTGGGAGGTGCTCGAAACATTCAAGCGAATACTTGCTGTATCTATCTTATATCTTTCTCCGTGTAAATTTTATTGACACCATTGAAATAGGTGCCTCACGCCTTTCAACAGAGGCTTTCGGCAGAGAAAACACCAACTCTGGGCGATGCCATCCCTGCATTTGAGGCTATGGTCAAGGTTTGGGAACAAGACCAGCTTGAACACCCGGAGACCGCCGACATCGTTCAGCTGGGAATTGACAAGATCGATTTGTATCAAGGGCGAGTTGAAGAGGTTCCTGCCTACGTCTTGTCCATGAGTAATGTTCGGTGTCCTTGTTATTCAATTGCTGATAATGACCTGCAGTCATAAATCCCGCCCTTAAACTACGCTGGTTCACAAAACATCGCCCCGATCGTCTTCAATGGGCAAAGGATGTTCATCAAAGCAGTTTGTGCACTATTTTCAACATCTACTTTTCTTAACTGACAGCTGCGCAAGCTTCGGTGTTACAGAAGGAATCTCGCCGCCAATACTCCCGTTCGACCTGCGCTGGACAACTGGGCAGACAAAATTCTTGGGCTCGACACACCCGAACATCCAGTACAGAGTCGGGGCCTTCAAGACGAGGTAAATGCTTACTTATTGGAGGCCTCTTACTCCTTGGGATCCGTAAAATATTGGGAGGTCTGTAAATTTCGTGATTACTCTGTCTCGACAATTGACTGACACATATTCGGGTAGGAGAACCAGCTTCGCCATCCGACCATCCTCCGCCTCGCCGTCGACATCTTGCCCATACAGGGATCTGCAGTCCCATGCGAACGGGTTTTCTCGTCGAGCGCTGAGACCGATACTGCCAAACACAATAAGACGGCGCCAGACTTGATGGAGGCCCTCCAAATGCTCAAGTTTGCTATCAAGAAAGGTTGTGGGCTTCACTTCACAGCAGGGACATCAAAAGAGGAGGAGATTGCGCGCCTGGAAGCAGAGATGGACACGATGGGTTTAGTACCAGAGGACCCCGCGAGTTATAGTTCTTTTATACGGCACAGATGCCTGATTTACTTCATTTTTTTTTGAATATGCTGTAGCCTTGTACTACCGAAATTTGGTTGGGTTTTTGTTGCTTCCATAGGCCGGGATCTTGTGGCGTGAGTTCGACGGGGGCATAACAACACTAGGTGGTGGATGCGCTCAAACATGATGTGTTGCGGCAATGTGCTCGACATACGAGCTGAGGTGTGTTGCCGCAAATTGGAATCACGGAGCGCCGGCGGTATGAGGTGGGGACTCAGAGAGACATAGACACGAGGGGAAAGAGACGAAGCCGAGTATATTCATGTAGACTGCTTACTGCTTACACCACAGTTCTTCCTCGTGGTATGTCTTTTCTTCCTATCCCTCACTGGCACTCCCCCTCCGACTCCTTGACTATACTCCGGAAAGACTACGGCAAAAAGAGTCGGATCTGGAGGCTGTATTTAACGAGGTCCAAGCGTCTGGTTGCGAGAGAATAGGTCCTATTGCATAGCATTGATCCAGACTTGAGAGTTAACACCGGTTTATTTTTGCTTGCGACCGTTACTTTCCTGCGCTAGTGGGGACCTTCTGGAAGCGGATATGGTGGTGTGGACAATGGGAGGGCATACTGAAGAGAATTGAGGCCAGGAGCCGCGGCTGAGCCGTGGCTTGAGTCGAAACCGTCAGAGCCAGCCGTTTGCAAACAGAGCGGGGCAGCTTCATGATGTAACGGCTCTCGAACATCAAAAGCCGAGCCGAGCCAGCCGTAGCCGAGCCGTGGCAACCCTACTGGAACGTCTCACGCAAGCATGTCTGCACCGCCTGGCGGGTCGTGGCGTCGAGACCTAGGCTCGTGTTCGACCCAAACGCGGCGGCTGGACGTCGCTCGTCCCTCCGCTTCCACGTCGTCAATCTCAATGACCTCGAGCTCAATTCTGACGGTTGCGACTTGGATGGTTAACCTAGGGTACCCAGAATGTGTGTGTCAAAACTCACTGGCGCCTGTTCGTTTGCTGAAATATGGTGTGCCCATTTCGAAGGTGTCTTCGCAGAGAAAAGAACACCGTTCTTGGTCCATAGAATCACCTTCCAACTCATCGAACCACGGCGGCCGACGGGGGCACCATAGAGTTTTACGCCATTTTGGGTCCGGGCTACTCTTGCGCCATAGGATGAAGTGAGATTCGTTTTCGATCACGCAATCACCACTGCCAGAATTACGCACTCACCACCCGTTTTTTATTTTATCTCAGCGCTGGCACCGTTTGAGTCAATTCCGAATCGACACATCATCTCAGAATCCGGATGCGAGGTGAGAAATTTTTTGGGGGATTTTTGGGAGGTGGTTGACTCTGAGGTGCAGTCGTTTAACTCCAAAATCTTGGGACTTTCTTGATGCATTCGCTAGCCAGCCTTGATCCTCACCACGATCATGTCTTCGTCCCTCAACGCAGCTGTACCTTCAGCACCATGTGTTTTTCTCTTCGCCCTTCCTTGCTGAGCCCCTCAAAGACCACAGAACCAGACCGGCGCTCACTGCGGCGCAAATTGCCCAGCGTAAAGAAAGTCGGTGTGCAGCATCAGAAAGATATCGCGAGCGGTGCGTTCTCTGCCCACATCGCCAATGCACCAACCTGATACCACAAAAATCTAGACACCGTGAACAAGTTCTCGAAGAGGGCCAGGCGCGCGCGGCGCGATACCGCGCTCATCTCCAGCTGAGAGGCCGCGAGTATTTGCGGGAAGAGGCCCGCAAGTGCGCGAGGGAGGCTAGTGCTCGTTATCGCGAGCGGTGCGTGATTCGCATTCATCTTGGATGCTGCTGTTGTTCCTCATGCTGCTTCACAGAAACCGTGAGGAGCTCGCCCTTAAGCAGCGAAAAGTCCGCAAAGCAGCGTACATTAAAAAACACAGTGCTCAAGCATACATCCAACGACGCTACGGTCACAAGACTGCATCAACCTCCAAACATGCCCCCGCTCCTGCAGAAGACGACGAACCCATGGAAGATGGCCACAGCAACATTGGGTCGCTCCTAAACTACTATATCTCTGCACTGACACTGTACTTCTTGTTCTACTTCTTGTCGCCGCTCACTATACTTCTCGTCGTTGTTTAACAATACACTGATCACAATTTTCTTATTGAGTGCAAGATCACTACGTGTAGAATCTTGGTCTTTCTAGAGCTTGGCCTGTGTCTCCTGGTCAGAACATTGGACAGCGTCAGAGTCAATGGAAAAAATACCTTGAAGAAGGGTTTGGAAGCAGGAAACCCTTCGAGTACAGGGCAACGACTCCCTCCTCCCATCTCGCGGGTTTGGATTGGGTTCATCGCGGCGCAACGGCGCTCGATGCCCTCGCCATCGGTGCGGAACTGGCAGGCGTAGTCGTAATGCAGGAGGTGAAGATGCTGTTCTTGACGCATTTGGAATCCAGGCAAAGATGTATAATGGGGTAGGAAGTCGCTCATGGGACGGTACCGTTCTCCCTTTTACAAGTCGACATTGCTGCCGGATATTAGTCCCATAAGGGCAATTGACAGGGTGCCCACCGCACTCACCTCTTTTTGTGGTTGGATGCCATGGTGGACTCAAAGAACTGCACCAAGGCCTCCATCGCGCCTGGACTCGCGCGACAGACCGCCGCTGTTAACCCTTGGCCCATGCCCTCAGCCCTTCCGCGGGAAATTTGATTTTACCTCAATAATTGCGCCACCGCTCGTAAAACCACACAACTTGCCAGCGCATCCGTGTTCAGCCTCTCTTTCTTTCGCCCACCACCCTACTATCCCAACTCTTGTTCTTCAGCTCCTTCTTCAGCTCTCGTGCGGTCCCAAATCCTAAAAAATGCCCTGTAAACCCCCTTACTACCCCTGCCCGGGCCACGAGTCCATCGCAGCGCACGACGCCTGCTCTGCATGCAATTTCTATCCCGTTTTCGCTGGATTCATGTGTGGCACCATTCACGAACTTGTGAGTTATTCCTCGTTCTTTTTCGTTGACCCTGCTAACACATCATCGCCCAGTTGGATTGCTCATGCCAGACGGACGGCTACATAGACAGCCGTCAGCAGTCGTTCAAGCATTATAGCGAAGTCCTCCACTGGTGGGGTGACATGTGCGCCAAGCACCACCAGGACGGGTGCCCCGCCTTTGCGCCCGTCGATTCCTCCCTCAACCTCGACCCCAAAACGCACCCCAGCTCTGCCCCCTGCACCCGCATCAACCCCAACATCCTCGTCGCTGCAGGTATCCGCATAGGCCCTTCCTCGTCTTCCCTGGCCTTGGTGTCCGTAGGCTCGTCGTCGTCTCTTTCCTCGGTCTCGTCGCTCTCTTCGGCCTCCTCGTCATCGTCTCACGCCAAACCGACTCCGGGCGGCTCACACCTCTTCCGCGAGGTTGGCACAGCGCCGCCCCCCGCTGGGTCCCCATTCTCTTGCACAGGGGTCAAAAAGGAGCCGTTGGGCTCGCCCTTCCGCGCGTCCACCTCTGCCGCCAAAAATGAGGAGCTCAGCCCAGAGCTGTCCTTGTACGGGGGCAGTCCGAAGCACGTTGATAGGCGTGCACCAAAGCACGCTTGAAAACTACCAGTTTTCTTTCGATTTCGAACCTATTTAAAGGTCAAAGGGAGACTAGGATTAGAGAGGGTACACTCTCCTCGGAGTGGTATTCTACGCCTATGACGGCTGAAAGTCAACGGGACACTAGTTACTCGGCGCTCAGCGTGGCTCCCTTACGGGAGAGGCGCTTTGTTGTCAAGTCAACCGTTGAGCTCTTAGAGTTGGCTTACCGCCAGGCTCCGGGAGTGCTAGAGGTGATCAAGAGGGACTATTGGTCTTAGTGGCTGAACGCTATTAAGCGGGGCCTTGGGAGGAACAACCATGTTGAGTTTAGAAGGACTCTCTACGAGAGGACTGAACTCTACCGGCGGCTTCACGGCCTTACGGGAGAGCTATCGGCCTTACGGGAGAGCGTCGGACTTGCGGGCGACGGGCTCAACTCAAGTTGAGTTCCGGCCCGCCGGGCAGGCTAAAGTAACCGCCGGGAGACCTCGGTGGAGTTTACCGTTGAGCCGTCCCGAGTACAACTCAGATCAGATCATCAAGATGAACCCTGTTACAAACAATGTAACCAAGTTCGGATTGGTAGAAAGGCCAGACTAGTATTCGTTCATAAGGAACCACCCTCCGGGAGGGTTGAAGAAGACACGTCTGAAGAAGGACTACACTGGGAGAGGATATGGGACAGACAAGACCCGCCGGGAGAAAGCACTTCACTTTGACTCTACGGGCGGACGGTCGCTTGACAGATGATTAAGTCTCGGGACTTATGTTTCAGATGGAGATCCTCGCCGGACGATCACTGCACATGTGTGTCTCCGGGAGCAGTAATTGAGCTAGAACAAAAGAGATTAGAGAAGGTGAAGCCGCTACACTAACGAATGGCTCGCCGGGAGGCTCAGCCCGCCGGGAGAACGAGTTTAAGAGGAGTCAAACCGTCGCCGAAGGGTGCCTTTGGAAGAAGGGTACTTGACAAAGGTTTCACTAGGATCTGGGATCACCGCCGGGAGCACTACCTCCGGTAACCAGGAACCCACGGTTGAAGAAATACCAACGGTACCATTGGCTGCCTTACCGTAGACCCGCCCGGAGGGATCAGTTCCGACATATCACGCCATTCATGAATCAGCCAAGTTATCCCCTTATCGCTCCCTCAGTTTGTATAAATAAAGTAGAGTTACACCAATATACCTCAGTTAACGACTCCCCCCCACTTTGGAGAGGAATTTAGTCACTCATAGATAAGATAAGAACAGAATTTGAGAACTGCAATAGATTGGATTCAGAGCTAGTACGTCCCGCGAACTACGCCGTTTAAGACCACTATAAGTGCAGCGACCCAGCCAGTTGAACCGCCCTTGGAAGCCAGCCGTTCTACGGTTTCTTGCGGGTTATCGAGTCTAACTCTCTCCCGCCGACATTGAGCTTGCTCTGTTAAGAGAGACCGTTTGAGGGAATTAAGGAAACCTTGGCCTTTCGTTCTACCGTCGGGCTATTCTGTGGCCGGAGTGCCTACCGTAGAGTTGTACGACTCTTTTCTTGACTTTCTTCATCTTTGAGGAACTTAAAGAATCCTACGGGAGAGCATTCAAATAAGAGCTTGGGACCTTACCGGAGAAATACCTAGCCTACCGTTGAGTCCGTACTTGCGAACCAACTTGCCTTGAAGGGTGATACGTACCCTACTTCCCCGAGCACACACACGACGAGTATTGAGATTGGAGTTAGTGAGTTGATTGGTATTTGGGATTGATAGAGTGTTTAGTAGGGTTATACTCGCTACGCTCGTTAGTTCCACCTATCCGTTGATTACACGGCTGCACTCCCGTGCACCGTTTCACCGCCTTGCCGCCAGGTCGGTTGTCGGGGGACATGAAGTCGACCCCGTCCAAGGGGTGTCCGGCCGAAATACTGTAGGCTTGGGCGAACGACACCTCGTCGGGGAAAGTTTGGAGCTTGGGTGGGGCGACGAAAGGGATCTCGAACCCCTTGTCCAACGGTGTGAGGTCGGGTTCCTGTAAAGAGCAATGGGCTTAGTCAGGGGACTTGGGAGAAAGAAAATAAAAGACGCACAACCATCGGCGCGAGCTCCCACCAAGTGAAAGGGACCAAGTCGAGCTTTTGCAGTATGAAGCGGAGAGGGTGCAGGAATCGCGTAAAGGACGCGGGGACGTTGAACTCCTCCGCCTGTTGGCGAACGTAACACTAAGCGAGACGGAAACATTAGCCAAGGAAACCAGACTAAGGGTTTGGGGTGGAACAGGACTTACGAGGACAGGGAAAGCAGTGGCGACGGCTTGCCAAAGCTCGGGCTTCGTCGCGGAGACGATTCTTTCGGGTTCGAGTAAATAGCCGGTGAGGGTGGAAGCCATTTTGTGGTTGAACGCCGGCCAGATGGGGTGGACGGCAGCGGAAGACATTGGAGTGGTGACGAGCGAGTTGTTGGCGGTAGAGAACGAAAACGGAGTTGGGGGGAAACGGGAGATGGTGGTGGTTGAGGGAAGAGAAACGGGGTGTGAGAGTGGCGGGGCGCTGCGGTTTTGAGTCATGACTCAACGCGCAGCCAGGCACTGAGAAGACTCTAAGCGAGAGATTCTTGCCTTCGAATAAAGTTTAAAAGTACCAAAAATAGTGCTAAGTCACGCTTTTAGCTGAGGACGCGGCTAAGCGGCTAGGCTATTTTGTACGGCAAGGGCCTAGGACGGGCTCTTGGAAAACGAACTTGGGTGTCAACGGGGAGCAAATTAATGGACGCACGGGACAGGGGCTTAGCTTGACTTAAACGGTCAGAAACCGCTTAATCAAGACCCCGATCAAAGTCTTGGTGTGGGCGCCTATTTTGCTTCCGCGGGCGCGGAGTCGTCGGATAAACATACATGTGACTTGGCACGGTGATACAAATCATTATGCTTGGCCAAATAATGGCTTAGACATGTACCCAAGCCCAAGTCGAATGAATTGAACAGGGAAATAGCTAGGAAATACCAAGCTAAATAGTAAACAGAGCAACTGGTTGACTGGGGGCAGTCAATATTAAAAATTTGGGGGAGATGATAAGCCGTGAATCGAAACACGCCGAAATATGCGTTTTTCGGTGTTTTAACCGCGCGCATGATCCAAAATGAGGACTAACATGTATCCCACACGGTTAGCCAAAAGACATACCAAGGCTATAAGCCGCAACTCGTTCGCGGCTCACTTACCAGAAAACTGCACATACTGGATAAGGGATTGATGACGGGTACCGCTTGGGCAAGGCTGAATATTGGTTCAGAAGCCACTTTGGGGCTCTACTTTACTAAGGGATAAGCTAAGACGCACTCTGTTGATTATTGGTCTAAGGAAGTTTCTCCTTAGACGGACCTTTCGAATTGTTGAATAATGTTTACAACCAAGACGCGACGCGTTCGTCACATGACCAGGCCATGCCTTAGACAAGGTATTCAATACCAGCCAAGGCGGCTAAACGGCCAAAGGGTCTTGGCAATACACCGATCAAGTGTCACTTATAAATAAGCACGATATTGATGATGCGAGTCTAACTTGCGAACTAACTTACCAAATTGGGAGTTCGGGGTGTCCACAAGAAGCCCGAGCTCTGAGCATCTCAGGATAAGGCTTCGACCATTGGGGACATTACCAGATACTGGCCCAAGGCTCAAGGAAAAGAGCTTACCAACCGGGCGATCGAATTAGGAACCGATCTGACAACATGTCCCGCAACTAAATAGCTTATTAGGGGTTGGGATAATGTTTGAGCCTGCACAACTGTATTGAGCTGACGCTACTGTACTTAATAATTCTCAGATAGATACCCGCAGTAGCATAATAGCGCAGATGTAATACGTTTTGAGTAGATATAAAAGGAGGGTAGAATTAGTAGGATAGGCACTGGATCCTCCCTAAAAGAGCAGGTAGCAATAAAGCACCGCGTACCAGGGGAATTCTAGGGCTTGTTCAGCTAAGGCTAACTCACATAACGAGTTTAGTTTGATAATAACAAGTTTCGTTTTGGAATCGGATTTCGGACTATAAGTCAACCCATAAAACCCACAACCTCACCGTGTTACCAGACAAAGAAAGTTTCAGACAAAGCGAGTTCCAGACAAAGAGAGTTACTAGACATAGCGAGTTCCAGACAAAGAGAACACAGACTTGACCCAGACAAAGAGAATCGGACGCTACATAGCTGTGAGGCTTTAAAATCTAACAAACTGTGACTAAGGCGTTCAGAACTCTGTTCAACTCTTATTCGAGCCAAATTTGTGCTAAGCACGCAACTCATACAAACAAACTTGCTCTCGAACTTTGGTCCTCGTCCTTGGAAGTACATTTGTGTAATCTTGGACAAGCAATCACAACTCGTCGGCGAATATAGACCTTGAAAGGGGTGTGAAGGTGTTAGATTTGGTTAGTAGTTGTTAGTTGGTGTAGCCATTCTTCGGATTAGGCTTAGCCAGCGAAGCATTCTGCTCGTCGTTTTAGCATTATATAGCATTTTGGTCTGTTTCCCGAGCACACGTTTCACCGTGCTATGGCACCATCCAGCTCGTTTACCAATGGTCCGACATGTTCCTTACTTCTTACTTATTGTTCCAGTACTTCTTATCTGTCACATGACTTCTTCCTCTCCTTTTGGTACTCAGCTTTATTGTTGCGTCCACATCTTCTACTCACCTTTATTGTTAAATCCACATGCTTCACTACCTATCTCCTTTATGCATTACAATTAGCCTGTTTACTATTTAATCTCTTAGTCTACTCCCTGTACTTCAGTTTGATTATTAAAGTTGCTTCACCCCGTTCCTCGTGAAGTAATCTGAGTCTCTGTCCGGAACCCACTGCGTACCTCACCCGCTTACTCCTGTCCGTCCGGACGAAGGGAAGTATGCTCACACTACGTCTCCCTGTTGTGTAGCGCTACTCCGGTCCCCCAGTTCTCTGTGCCCCGCGTTCCGACACTCCGGCGCTCCGCACTCCGACGCTTCGACGCTCCGGCGCTCCGATTACTCCGATCCGGAGCCCGGACCCATCGGACCCATCACACCTCTGGTCCGGACCTCTCCCTTCATCCCTCTGTCTATCTCCGAAGACTAAGGCAGTACGCTCGCGCATGACCTGTAGCGTTGTGTCATCCAGCCCGCCAATCTTCATCATTCGACCCCGGTCTCTGGTTCCGTTCTGTCCGGCCCTTAGCTCCGGTTCGGAAGGTGTCTGATCGTTCGGTTGGCCCATATCCTAACCCCCTCGGCTCGGATATAACAGATGTGCAGGCCGCGTATCGCATGTTTTTCAGTGCACATCTGAGACGGTCATCATCAGCAGTCGCCTCCTTCTGTCTCATATTCTCCCTTAATATAACTACGGTGTTGAATTGATGCCAGAGAACCTTTCCGAGCACTGCATTTTGGCTCCTCACATCTGATGCCCCACCCATTGATAGCCCCACCACGTCACTGTATAACGAGGCCCCAGTAGTTGGAGGAAGCTGGGCAAAGTCCCCAGCAGTCACTACATTGAGACCGGCAAAAGTAACATCATGTATATTTCTGGCTTTCGCTGCCTGGGTAGCCAGTAGCTGTAGATCAGTACACGATACCATTGAAATCTCATCAAGAATAATGTAGTCTACTCCCTGTAACCGCTCGTTAACAGCCGCCAATGCCGCTGACTCGTTGCCCATGCCGTCTATGTCGTCCCTGTTCCTGCTCTTTACATCACGTGGAATCTTAAACACTGAATGATAAGTGGACCCGTTAAGCATTGCCGCAACAGACCCCGTAGGACCCAAAACAAGAAATCTGTATGATTCTTTTCGCCGAACCAAGAACTCAACCATAGCCTTGATAACTCTCGACTTACCTGTGCCGCCCATACCACCCAGGTACATTCGTAATGGTATTCTCTGGGGATATGAAGCATGGTCAGCAACTATTCCAAATGCCCGGGCTTGTATTGTGTTGAGTGCAAACTTGATGATTTGAGCCTTAAGATTTTGCACTGCGACAGCACTGTCCTCCTTGCCTGGGAAAAAATATTTATGGTCAAGTAACTGGACACCATCCCAAACCATCTGTCGGCGTCGCGTCAGCTCAGCCTGGGACGGCAGCTCTGCAAGCTTGTTTGCAGTGAATTTGGCTCTTTCATTCCGAACTAGGGTGCTCCACGAGGTTCTCGTTTTATACTCGGGATGAACTGGGGAGAAAGGCTGCATGGGTCTATTGTGGCCACTTCTTTTTCGAAGCCATCCACTGTCTGACAGTATTGAAACAATCTCGGACTCTTGTTTCCTCATTTTCAAGGTTTTTGGGCCGATGTAACCGTAGGTGTCATTGATAACGCCCTCATCGTCGTCATCGTCCAACTCGTACAAACTCGGGTCCATATCCTGTACGAGCTTGTCAAAACGTCCAGGCAACGAACCAACACCTGGTAGGCTACGTTCTGCATCTTTCTGCTTTTGCCGGAGAAGTGCAAAGTGGTCGTCGCGTGCGTCATTGCACTCGTATCTGACATTGAAGTTCTTAATCAACTCTAGCTGTCAATCAGTGAAGGGATGTTGATCAAAGGCACTCTTCCACATTGTATCGTAACTCTTGAGGTCTGCAGGTGACCGCCAAGGCTTAAACAATGTGAGCATGGTCATGCAATAGAAGACATGGTCTCCTTTATCTGATCTAGGTAGAGCACCACCTATGAAATTGGGAATTATGGTGTTGATTCGCGTGAAGTTGCATGAGACCGCATGTGTGCTGTACTTAGGATGATCAGGCAAAAAGGGGTAGCAGACTGGCTTTCTCTCCTTGTCGATCTTTGCTTGCTTAGCAACGATAACATCATCATCATCTGACATGTCCCAATCACTAGCAGAAAACTCATCATCAGATTGATGGCCAAGAGACTGCTGGAAGTCATCATCCTCCTCATTTGAGCTACAAGAATCTTCGTCAATAATCGAATCTTTGTCAACTCCGACGGGGTGCCTTACGCTATCCTGCCACAACAGCTCCTCTCTAAACATTGTGCGCTCTTTCGCAGTGCGAGCCTTTTTGTCTGAGCATTGGATCCATTCGTAAAGGTTTACATTCTCGAATATGATGGGCCTGAACCTATAGTCATCTACTGGAGAGGCGGCCACAAATCTACCGTCCTGCTTGGCAACTTCAACCCTTTCTTCGTACTGACAGGAATCGTCGAGATTGAGGTCATCCGCAGTCCAGTAACGCCTGACAAAATAAACATAGGACCTCCAAGCAAATGGTGTGTATGAGTGGCTGGCGTAGTGATCAGGATGGCCCAAGACATACATGGCCGCCATTGGACTACCTATTTCCATCTTCGTTGACAGCGAGTTGACCATCTTGTGCATCAGACTACGTGACTTATCATGCAGCTTTTCATCTTCAGCTTGATAACCTTTGCTGCTCTCAAATGCCTGGAATACGGAGGCAAAAAGCTGATAAGACTTCAGTGAAACTTTTGAGATGTAGTCCGAAACGTACGCTACCACGGCCTTGACCGCTGTACCAGATATCAAACTGGTCACATCTGAGTTACATCTTGATAAGTAGGACAGCACCGGATTCACCGTGTTCATCATAGGTTCCAAGTGTCGAATTGACACATGGCCATCCTCTGAAACAACCGTGTCCAACACAACTTGTCTGGGGAACCGGGCCTTACAGATACCATTTTTCCCTGTGCACCCTTTTCTCTCCCTCACACGCTTACCTTTCTTTGAATCCTGCTTCAGGTTTCGCCAATCCCTTTTACGTTCCTGAGCCTGCTCATCCTGTACAGACTGGAAATGAGAGTGGAGGTTTGATCTTAAGAGCAGGTCGTCTGTCTCCTGAGCGAAACCGTCCCACCACTTGATAAATGGCTGACATTGCCCACACGTGCCTGCACAGTATCTGTCATCACAGATGGGTGGTGGTGCCAATGGCATAGAATGTGTTGGAGGGGTGTAATCTTGATTGCCGTGTGATTGGTTTGACGGGACTTGACTATCTGCAGGGAAATATGTGGTGTGACCCTGCATGCTTGATTCTGCCTTTAGGTCGAGCGGGAATCTCTGTTGTACGTCCTGAAGGGTTCCCGTTAAAAACTTAGCTTGATGTGAAGCCTCCAGGTATGCGACTAGCTGCTGCTGGAAGGGAGAACAAGGATCTATGATATGGTTACGGACCTCTAGCGGTGATTGTGCATTACTGATCCATAGCAGGAGGTGTAGATGAAGAGTTAATTGACCCTGCTGTTCGACGGTACCATAAAAAGCATTGGTGTGACCAAACAGTCCTCGGTCTCTCTTTTTCCAACAGAGGACCTCAGTCAAAAATACTTCGACCATGAAGTGAAAAAAACGAGCAGCAGAGACAGGGTTTTTAGACATCAATCTGTATCTGTCTGTGGCTGTACGCATTACTGGCCTAAAGATAGTATCCTGTTGTGCATAATACAATGCAATAGGATGGAGAATATCTGTCCATGCAAGAGTTATAAACCAAGTTGGGGCATTGAAGAACGAGGTGGTGGACCAAATCTCATTGCGCATGTATTTTTTGGAGGTCATCGATCCTTGTACATGTCCAGCAACCATGTCTAGATCCTTGACCACATCGAAACACAGCTTTTCAGCATCTGTCTTGGGAACCACATGCTCACCTGTTGCCAGACGGTCGGCTATTGAAGCAGCAACTTTGGGGTTCACCGCATTTAGCCTTGCCTTAACTGCCTTGAACTTCGACCGATCCGCAAGAAGTCGGCTCCCGGTAGAAGCAGCCTTTAACTGTTCGTGGTTGAACACTATCATCGGGAAGTAAGTGTCTAGCTGAAATCTCTCATCGTGATACAGTAACAGTGCACGTTTCCTTGACGTCTCACTCTGCTTATATTTGTGGATTTGATGACCAATGCCCCCCTTACCATAGGGAAACAGCCAAGGGAACATCCCGGGATAAGCCTCCACAGTGTCGTACATACTGACCGGCTTCTCTGATCTCCCTATACCCAGAACATGTCCCTGCCGAGTAACATGCTCCAATGCAACATGCTTGAGGGACGAAAGTGTTGCTTTAGCGTATTCCTCACTGGTAAGTCCGTGTACAGCAAATGTGCACTGTCCACTATCTGTGCCGTGCTCTTCACCATCATCGTGCACCGAACGGGCAATCACCGGATCAGAGCTGTTTGCATCCAATGTTGTGCGACAGAAGTCGACGGTGACGGGGATGTCTCTGTCAGCAGGTTCTCCTGGGATATCTCTAATTCACTGTAACCTTCGTGATCAAGCTTTAGCCATTCTAGAGCTGCAAGAACTTTGCCTTTTCGCACCAGCATTGGTGTTCGCTCAAAATCTTCCTGAGTAGGCTGAGAAGATCCGGTAAAGATAAAGGCCAGGATCTCACTCATTTCATCTCGGCTAGGAGGCAGCTTATGATACACCTTCAATACCGGCTGGGAAAACATGACAGTGTTTGCACTCATTCGTACTCTTCCAGAGTGCACCCGAACCACACACCGGTTGTGCCGAACTTTAGCGATCATTATCTGTTCTGCATAGGACAGACCAGCCAGCTGATGGGGAACGGCACCTATCCAGTTGTGAAATGCAAGGGATGCCTTTGGAACTTTTCGACCAGCTAGGGTAACCTCACAGTCCACACACACTCTCGCAACCGTCAGCCAGTATCAGACCGTCTAGTTCCTCAATCGGCTCGCTAGCACTAAACCTCTCCTTTCGTGTGATGCCGGGGCGCACAAGCAAGTGCATAAACTGGGTCAATGGCTCGATTGGACCAAGTCTATTAACCGATGTTAAGCACCCACAGACTACGCACCCCGCTTCGAAAAAACGACTAGGTTCAACAGCATTGCAGTATGATGTGAGTATGTGATGAACACCTCGGAAGGACAAAGGTCGAGGAGGGAACATAGATTCTTTGACAGTACCTTCGGCGCGGCTCCTGAGGTGGCGGAGCAATGCAGCCTCCTCTTTCATCTGGGAGTATAGCTCCTCCTGCCTTGCACGAGACACATAATGTCGCTTTGACAGCTTATTATTAAGGACCACAGCAGCTGCCCCAGCACCCTCAATGTATTGCACGCACTTGAATATTGTATGCACCTCTTTGCAGTGGGTACAGTTGTGAGACCCTATCAGAGCGCGACTGGCATTGGCTGAAGTCTTCGCGGTAATCCACAGTCCGTGGAATTTTGCAAGCTGAGCAGCCTCGTAACGTGTCAGCTTCTCATGAAGCAAATTTATGGGAACAATCGCCGCTACGCAATCAGTGATCCTGGCCAGCACATCTGCAACCTCGTCACTACCACACTGAAATTCAAACGTGTACAGGGACATGGGCCAAGTACTGACCCCGTTGGTATGGGTGATATACTCATCAAGACTTTTGCCTTCGAATGTGTTCCTCCCACCACCAACCAAAGTGATGTGTGTACCATCGCATCCGCAGCGATCACAGTACAAGAAAGGGAAACTTGAGAGCATACCAGCCACACTGCAACACACAAAAGAACTGAGATCAATTATACCGTGGTGCAGTACAACCAGTGGATTGGGTTCAGTGCGAGATGAGGCTAGGTCAAAAGCATACACTGAAGAGGCGCCCAACAGGTGGGTAAAATCATAGCCCAACAAGGCACCTATCAAGGCCAACAAAACAGCGACAGCTATCATAGCGTAGCAGCACACATTGAGTGGATGCAACACATCGCGTATTTCTTCACAACACAACACATAGACCAAAGAGGTCGCCAATAACTGGTAATAAACATAGCCTGAACAGGCGGCCAGCATGGCCAAGGGGTGGTTCGAACGACATACCCGTCGCTCGTAACGAAGGATGTCCTTTGCTGCGCACAAAATCATAAGACTGGATCTTTGGAGCAGACCAGGGAAATAACACACCGGTAGGCCATGAAAGCAGGTCATAGAATCTGGTTTCCTCAGCAGGAATACTAGACTGCATCGTAAAAAAAAAACGTAGTGGTGGTGGTGGTAAGAGAGAAAGAGTTATATTTGGAGTCACAGCACCCGGGAACCGCAGATCAATTGATACGTCAACGGAGATGAGGATTGATCATTGATCAGATTGCTACCAAACGCCCCCCCTTCCCTCGCCCACGACAGACTTTCCATCGAGCAACAGGGACAGTTCCACACCTACACGTGGCGCATGGAATGCCCGCTGAACAGCGACAACACCCCGGCCGGGCCGTCTCTCCCAGCCAGAAGGACTCAGCTTACCCCGGCCCAGCTAGAACAATTTTGGGAACTATCATGGGCGCTGTGTACCCGCACCAACATCAAAGGATGTTGGGTCTACTCTCGAGCGCAGGAGGAGTGGAACAAGCGGGACCAGCAGGTGGGCCCTTATTGTATCTTCTCCCGGCAACCTGTAACGCGCTAAACGGACTGATGGCTAATCAGCCGTGTAGCCGGTGCACAGACGCCAGGACACCCAGAATATGCAAGATCACGATAGACCATCCGTGCTGCCAAACATGCAGAGACCTGAAGATAGGATGCGACCGATGGGCGCGCTTCGTTTTCGAGCACACGAAGCAAGATTTTATCAACGATTACCAGTCATTCCTGGCCGTATACACCAGCAAACCGCCTCGCGAGATGCGGACCTTGAAGCAGACTGGCAACAGGGTGAGAAGACTCTTGCTTCAAGCGCCGGAGGATCGGCCATCCGTAGGTAAGCCCACAAGTCGTCGTACGAGCACCTCGCGAGCCGATACTTACATCAATCCCCAGCGGCAGGCCCATCCGTCCCGTACCCGCCCAAACGCCCAAATCCCCGCCATAAGGCCGCTGGAACCGACCCCTGGGAAACCTCGAGCAAGAAGTACATACTCCATATTGGGCCCGACCTGCAAGGTGAGCAGCGTGCATGCGGCCATTTTCTAGATTCTTGCCAATCTAGACCGCTGTTCTATCGAACTCCATATACCGACTATTTTTTGTTGAAGTTCTTAAACTGCAGACAGTTGCTCTGAAGGAAACCGCTGAAAGGATAAAGACGGACATTGAGAGAACAATTGCTGTCGAATCCGGTGAGAGGAATCATAATGTTCTGCCAGCTGAGTATTCTAACCCCAAAGCCAACAGATCAGCACATTCAGCGCGCTTCAGACACCACAGAGCTTCAGCAGATTCTCGACCGGGTTTCCTATGTCAAGCACACCTGTTCAAAGATCACCGCCAACCTGGATCAGAAGCACGAGGGCGGGAGGATTTGTGTCTGAAATAGGTACTACTCGAGAGACCGAACGTGTTCTCGCTATCACCTTGCACGAAATTGCCGTGTTGCGTCAGTAGTCGCACAGCTCATTTTTGGTATGCCGATAATTATCATCCGCATTTGAGCGCTGGAGGCGCTTTCGTCCAACCGTGTTTTCGATAAATAAATAAATATATATGTATATCTTCAGAAGTCCGAAGCCGAGTACAGTGCTATTAGAGATACATGTATAATAGCCAGAGAAAACGAAGAAAAAAAGAAAAAATAAGACACACAAAGAGGAAAACGTGTGAAGGCCACGCGCTACATCTAACCGCCAGCCCGCCTGACCGGAGTACCGCAGACCATGGCCCACAGGATGTTGCAACCCAAATGCGGCACTCGCTCCCCGCTGCCACCTAATTGCGCAGAATAGGTGGAGGCGGTGTATCCAACCACCACGAAAGAGCTAAACGGTATCTCGCCTGTGTACAGCGGAAGAATTTGGTCGATACGAGCCAGGTCGGTCTCAAACTTGAAGGGCGTTTTTCGGGCGTCGTAAACGGGCACTACGAAAACAAAGCAGAGAGGGTTTCAGCCTCGCCGTTAACGACCAAGAATAAAGGTGCTGCGCTTACAAAAATCGTTGTAGGCCAACAGAGTCTTGCTCTTCGAGGGAGTTACCGGCTTCTTCGCTTCTTGGGCGAATTAGATGATCCAGCCTTCTTCGACACTATTGGGCTGAACATATCAGCAGGTGCTATGCGACTGAACTGAGCATCGGAGTCTAGACGACAATAAGAATCACCGTCAAATAGAGAACGCTCGAAGAGAAGCGGCCAGCATATGCTTCAGATGGCGGCACCACGAACTGAGCTTGGCACGCCCCCCCTTCGTGTGAGGGTCCTCTTCGACCCCCGTGAGCCGATTAGGATCGTACGCAGGGAGAAGTCGGTGATTGGCACTGAGGACCAAAAGGTCAGAAAAGTTACGACGAAATAAGCAGATATGTACGGAAGAGACGGAAGCTTCCGATACGTGCTGGCCAGAGCCGGATCTTGCAGCTCTGGGTCGGTAACCCCACATGGAGCATCGGGATCACTACACGGACGTTAACACGAGAGTTCAAAAATAAAGTAAAAAAGTTACAAGTAGGTTTTGTACGTCTCCAAATCTTCCAAAAAAAGGGTTGAAGGCGGCTCAGCCGCATCGCCGGATGGCTCCGAGTCCGGTGCATCATCGTCCTCGAGTTGCACGGTGGTGTTGTTCTTGAAGAACTGATCTAGGGTGAGGGTCGGATTCGAAACGGCGGACACCGTCGCCGCGGAAGACACTGTTTTCTCCCTCTTGATAAAGTGAGCTCTGGACCGAGAGTCGTCACGCTTGACTCGCGAAAAGTGTCGAGACGTGAGCTCCTTGTCCTCCGAAGCGGCCTGGAACACGTCGTTGACCTTGGCGCTGGTGACATAAAGCATTAAGGGATTAAAGGTCGAAAATAGTGTAAGATGCTCACGCTGCATTCGTGCTTGGATTTTCACCTTTCCTTCCTTCCGCGTTTTCGGGGGCGCCCCCATCGTCATCCACCTGCTAAGCCCGAATATCCAAGGCCACTAGACCAACCTTGTACCTCTAAAGTTGGTCTAAGGGGCTAGAATTTGGCTGGGGTACCCCTCCGGGGCCACCCCACGGCTTTTTGAGGGGACTTAGGGTACAAATGCCCTCCAAAGTCGACTTTCGGGGTGGTGAGAAGGGTAACGGTGGTGCGAAGGGTACGTGACCGGGGCAAGGTGGACAGCGGGGTGGGTAACGGTGGTGCGAAGGGTACGCAACCGGGGCAAGGTGGACAGGGGGGTGGGTCAGTGTGGAGGCAGGGTACGCCAGTGCGATAGGGTAGACAGGGGGGTGGGTCAGTGTGGAGGCAGGGTACGCCAGTGCGGTAGGGTAGACAGGTGTGACGGAGAGCTGTCGGCTAGAGAGTCGGCGGCTAGTTCCGGCACAGATGTCTTGAGGGCGTTGGGTGGTCGATCCAACAAGGTAAGTGGCGTAAGTAGTAAATTGACCAAAGAATCGTAACTACAGACATCGGGCTTAAATACGTGTGTGTAAATAGGATGTAATAGAAAGGATGAAGGAAAGGGATGATGGTTGACGCCGGCGGCGGCAGTTAGTTCAACCGTGGGAGTATGGTGATAAGATAAAGAGATAAAGAAAGAGAGTGAGGCACGGGAGCGCACCGTTACATCCGCCCTCCAGAGCGACGTAAACGGCGCTCTACTCCATGTCCATTGAAGCGCCCGCCCCAGAACCCGACCCAGAGGCCTCGCCAGCCTTCTGCTTCTTAGCAGCGTTGGCAGCCTCTTCGAACTGCTTGCGCTTGAGGTCGAACTTGGTCATGACCTCCGCACTGCGCATCTCCGGCTCGCCCTCCTCCTGAGTACGCTTCGCAGCGCGCTGCTTGAAGTACTTCAACTCGCGCTGCGTCTCGAGGAAGCGGAGACGCTCGGCGTTCTCGAAATAGTGCTGCGAGACGGCGACGTGATCCTTGGGCAAGTAGCGCTCCAAGATCTCGTGCTCGAGAAGTCCGAGGGAAGCAGGAGTGGTGGGGGCGAGTTTCTCGTCCCAGACGATGGTGTTGGTGGTGTCGTCAATGTAGGCCCAGCCAAAGCCGGAATCGTCGTAAAGATTCATGTTCTGCGCGAAGTTGGTGTAGTACGCGGGAACACGGTCGGGGATGTCGTCTCCAGTGATGAGGGCGACGTTGTAATCGGCGAAAAGACGCACGGTGAAGGCGTGCATCAGTTCAGAGCCGAGCCCAGGGATGGTGAAGAGAAACAGGAGGCGAGAGAGACGTTTGAGCCCGGAGTGGACAACATTCATCGCCTCGAATCGCTCAAGAAGGGGTGGAAAGACCGCCTTGGAGTTGAAGACGTCGATAGCGGGAGCGGCGGTAGGAGCGGCAGGCATAGTAGAAACGATTGGAGTGATAGAAGTGCGGGGAGGAGCCGAGAATTCTTCGATGGGTTCATCCGCCTTAAATGCCCAGAAGTAAGACATTAAGGAGCCAACAAAGAATTCCTCGCTATCAGCGGGAGGTTTACCCGCTCCATAGGGGAGCTCCTTCACGTCTGAGACGCCCACAGCCTCCAAGTATTCAGGCATAGCCTGCAAACGCTTCGCCTGATCGTAAGGCATCCAACTCTTGTCACCAGATTTCCAGAGGATTTCGAATAAGGCCTTCGAGCGACGGCCAGAGTGACTGACAATTCGATCCACAGCCCATTCGTTGGTTTCGTCTTCAAGAGAAATCCCCAGCTGGTTTTCCAAGCGGCCAGGAAATCGACGATCATCACTAGGCACATGAATGCGGAGCAATGAAGAATGGAACACATCGTGTACTCCCCTTTGTTTCATATTGGAGGGTAAGTCCAGCTGGAAAGAGCCGTTGCCAAAGTCCTGGATGATAGAATAAGGTCCAATGAACTTGGGAATAAGCTTGCGTGCAAGGCCCTTTTCGAATTTGATGTTCTTGGTATTCAAATAAACCAAGTCACCATTTTCGAAGGGGGCCGGCTGGCGCTTGCGGTTAGCCGATCGGGTCTGTTTGACCCTAGCCGCAATCATTGAGTCATGAGCAGCCATCACAGCAAGGCGACGCTGCAATGCAAACAGAGCGACGCCAGGGTATTCACGAGTACGGTCCGAGTTCCACAAGAGAGTGCGAGGCATGCGGCCAGTGTTCAAGAAGAAGGGGGAATAGCCCGTGGATTCAGAGCGAGCCGAGTTCATTGCAAACTCGATAGCTGGAAGTTTAGATACCCAGTCCTTCTGTTTTGAACCAATGCACTGCCGAAGCATTTGAGTGATAGTCCGATTCGCACGCTCGGTGCCTCCATCCGACTCAGGGTGGTATGCGCTAGACATTTTGAGCTTAACACCTATCAACTCATGCAGTCGTTTCCAGAACACGCTGGTGAAGAGGGAGTCCCGATCGCTAACGATAGACTTGGGGAGTCCATGCAGCTTGTAGACTTCTTCGAACATCAATTCAGCCATTTGTCGCGCTGTGTAATTGATTCGCCCGGGAACTAGGTGTACCATGCCGGTTAACAAGTCAATTATGACGGCAATGGAGTTGAAGACACCATCGCGGTTCTTCGACTCGGGCAAAGGTCCGACAAAGTCGACGCCGATAGAGTCCCAGGGTTCCAGAGGCGGGTTGAGCGAATGCAAAAAGCCGTAAGGCTTCTGGTTGCTTGGCTTGCTGCGCTTGCACGTTGAACAAGACTCACAGTAACTGCGAGTATCGTCGACCATATCCTTCCACCAGAGGTGATCACGAAGGTAATCCAAAGTTTTGCGGAGACCCAAATGAGCCAAGATCGAGTGAGCTTCAGAGATGATTATCTCGCGGAGGTTGCGACCGCGGTAAGTAATCTTCGGGACGCAGAGGACTCGGTGGTCATTGTCTTTGAGGAAGATAAGGCCATCTTCAACTTCGAAGTTGCGGTAAGATTTCGGAGATTCCAAGATATGCTTGAAGAACGAGTCCTCCCCATAGTTGCGTGAGATTAGTTTCCGCAGATCAAGACCGTGCCAGCCAGAGTTGACAACATTCGTAAGAGACTCGTCGAGTTGGTCCAGCTCTTGCGCGAGCTCATCCGTTTCTTCGGTGTACAACACCGAAGAAGTGGGAGAGGGACGATCCCCGTGAGAAGCCGTTGTGGGATTTGGTTCCGCGGCAGCATTTGCCGGCGGATCAGTGAGTTTGACAGATGGCTGTGCACGCCGGTTATCAAACCCCTCTTGCTTTCGACTTCCATCTACGTCGGCGTCTGGGTTGTTGTACACCCCAGTCGTCTTCTTAGATCGGGATTTTTTATTGGTACTCCCGCCCTCCTTTGGAGCCGAACGGGAATTCGATCCAAACGTTGACTTCGCGTCGCGTTGTCCTGACTTCGCGTCGGACTGTCCCGACCTCGCGTCGGACTGGGCCGCTGCCTTCGACATCGACTGAGTAACCCGGTCGCTCGTCAAAGCCATAGCTTCAAGACCAGCAAACACAGGCATGGAGATTGAATTAATCTCCAAATTATCGTTGTCAATCACGTCATGATAGGTATATTCTGAACGAGCGCGGACTGTGCCCGGCGACTCGTTTGAGTAGATGCGCGACAGGGCATCAGCCAAGACGTTCTCCGAGCCAGGTATGTATTCCACTTCAAAGTCAAAGATGGAAATCTTTTCAACCCAACGTGCTTGGCGACCCGACAGGTTCTTCTGCTTCAAAAGGTGAATTAACCCCTTGTGATCAGTAACCCATTTAAACGAGCACCCCTGCAGGATATCCCGATGACGAAGCATGGCTTCCACCCCGGCGAGCATTTCAATTTCATGTACAGGATAATTTTGCTGAGCAGAGTTCAACTTGGCAGAGAAGAACGCCGCAACCTTAGCATTTTTCCAGTCATCGCCTTGGCAAACAACTCCGGAAATTCCAGAGCCACAACCATCGGTTACAAGCCAAATTTGCGGTTTGTCTGGCCCATACTCGATGGGAGTGCGATGATGATCCCTGGACTTCGAAATCAAGTCCTTGACGTCTTCAAAAGCTCGCTGGTGAGTGAATTCCCAACGAAATGGGACCGAGTCGCTAGTTAGGCTATGCAAAATCCCCATGGGAATTCGCACATCGGGTGCGTCGTCTGCAAGGTATCCCACTGAGCCGATGAACCCGCGCAGCAAGTCGCGGTTCGTCGGGGTTTTCCAGTTCAACACGATATCGACCTTGTGGGGATCCATCCGGATGCCTTTATCATCAACAACGCGGCCCAAAACCTTCAACTCGGTTTGAAGTAGTTGAAGCTTGCTTGCGCTAAGGTAAAGCTTCTCCCGTTTGAGGATATCAATAATTTTCTTGACGTGTATAATATGCTCCTCGAGCGTGTTGGAATAGATAATTATATCATCCAAATATACGTCCATGAAAACACCGATAAAATCACTGAACAAGTAGTTCATGAGGGATTGATAGGTCGCAGGTGCGTTGCAGTCACCCTGCTGAAGCACCAAACTAACCATGTTGCCGTCGGGCGTGCTCACCGCTGTGCGATGCACATGTTCAGGAATTATGCGAATTTGCTCATATGCATCCTGACCGTCAATCAGGGATCGGTATTTACAGCGCGCAACGCGCCGCAAAATTCCTTCCATGTCAGGCAAAGGTGAGGTCATCTTCTTCGTGTTGGCGTTGCGCTCACGCAAGTCAACCACAACACGAAGCTTAGGCGGGCTCGTCTTAACCTTTGGGATCAAGAGCATTGGAGAGGTGTTGCCAGTATTGGTAACTTCCCAGCGGCCGGCTTGGATGTAAGTCTTCCGCTTATTGTCCCATTGCGCTCTCAACGCTTCAGGGCATCGGGAGGGCCTCCAGTGGTAGATCTTATTCTCGTCAATGAGTGGGATGGAATGGTTAATTGCACGGAACGGCGGTAAGCCAGTTTCTATTGCAGTTTTACATATGGGCTTTGCGTATTCCATCAACTCATCTCGAGCCGCCTGCAGAGTCGTCTCGTTCAGACCAACACTTCCAGCGAAGACACGAGCAGTCGCGACACCTTCAAGAGGAACGGAGTCAGCACTTCCGATGCAAACGCGAGCCAGATTTAAACCAATGCTCACCTTGTGTTGGAAAAGCCAAGCAGTTCCCAGAATCATGTCGTAACCGCTGAGGTTCGCAACGAAGAAGGCACGTTCCTCGGAAATATCCTGATATTCGAACTTGGTACTCACCGAATGGTTGATCTTCGAACGAGAACCTTGAACCGCAAGCTGCAAGGTAATGGGATCCTTCAATTCTTGACGCTTCAAACGGAGCTGATCCGCAAGCCTAGTTGAAACCAAGTCACCAAGTGACCCAGAGTCCACAAGGGCACGGACAGGCTCGCCGTTAACCCGCACAACGATAACAAGTGGCCGGGCCACAATGCGATTCGTTAATCGCGGAGTTGACGCGGTGCGAGAAATTCCCTTCATACTATCCGCGGGGATTTGAACTCCACCGCAGAAGAGGAAGAACTCGCCCTCCGTTTCAAGATCTGGTTCGTCGAAGATGCTCTCGAAATAATTGCCTCGGTGAGAGTAATCCCAACCGTTGCGGCGATTATTCTCACGAAGAATGCATTTCAATTGGCGCTTCAAGACCCAGCCAACGAGATTCAAACGAGGGTTCAACAAAGTCCCCTCGGAGATCATCTCGTGCAGCCCGTTCTCACCAAGTGGAATGGTGATCAAGAACTCGTCTGGGCCTTCCAGATCGTCAGGTTCCCGAGGGATACGTTCGATACCAACTTGTTTGAACATCGGTACGTCACGTCCAACGTCCCAAAAATACTGCTGAATGGCATCGGAGAGTAATTCTTCGATGGCGAAGTGGTGAATAGGAAGAGTTTCAGTATGCTCAAAACCTAGAGCTTTGGCCCGTGAACGAGCATACCATTCAACCAAGTGGAACGCAGGGACGCGGAGGTAATCAAGAGGTAATATTGTCACTGCTTCGGCCATTGAATCATCGATGGTGAATACTTCTTCAGAGACGCGCAGGACTCGGAATCGAACCGAGTCCCGACGTTCATCCGACCAAGGGACAGTGTCGTCCCCAGGGTACGGTTGGAAGAAGTCCAACAAGGCCGCAACGGTGTTACCGAGTACGTCACCAAGTCGATGAATTCTGGGTTGGACTTCACGAATTTCACCAAATTCTTCAGCCGCACGGGCCCAGAGATTTAAGCGGTCGTCTAAAGTCTCCCCTGGATCTCCGAATCCAGCTGAGTGTTCCGAGCCAACGTCAGATTGACCATCTGAATGGGGAATAAAATCTTCCAGAGACGGCATTGAGTTGTCATCGGACTCGCTGTCGGAGGTGTCTGAATCGTCTTCAGAGGAATCACTAACACTTTGTAAGTCAGGTATCGACCTGTCCGTGTCTGAAGAAGAATCGGACAAGTCTGACTCGTCATCTGAAGAGTTACTAACCGACTGCAAGGAGGGTAAGCCAGAGGGACACTCCGGAGATATATTCGAAGGCTCCGACTCTGTGTCAGACCAGATCCATCCAGTAGGGCCGTGACCATACTCAAGGTCCCAATTCAAGTGTTCCCTGTTATATTGAACGAGCTTCTCCTCAAACCATGCAATCAAACTGAAAGCTGGGTCTGAGAGTTGTGTTCTCAGCAATCCGTTGAAGTCCGCGGGAAGTAAATGATCCATGATCCAAATTTCGTCGTCTTTGGGCTCACCCCGCTCCACAGCTTCGGTATCGAACCGGTCGTCTGATAAGTAATGGCTGTTGAGCAAGATTTTCACCGATTGAACTTCAACGTCCCCAATTTCGGTAAGGAAACGTTCTTCTTGCAATGCCAAGTTATGGTCTAACCCCAGTGAGTTAGCGCGCTGCTGGGCATACCAGAGCGCCGGCATAAATCCAGGTTCGTGCAATAAGCCAGCATCGAGTGTGTACTCTTCGCTGCACTCATGGTCAATCACAAGATATTCGGTGTCCGAAATAAGGTACATGAAGAACCGTTTCTCGTCGAAACTATCTTCAGAGGTGATTGGATTGGGATCTCCAGGGTAAGGTTGAGCTGCCTGAAGCGCTAACGACGTGTAAAACGCGTATAAGTCGCCAATGGCAAGTGTGGAATTGGCAGAGTCGAACCCAGGTTGAGATTCAGGCGCGGAAAGTAAGTCAAAGTCCGAATTTTGTTCAGAAATCAATTCAAAGTCTTCGCTAGTTTCAACGAAAGATTGTAGGTGTTCCCCGCCCTTCTCGACTCCTGCCAGTTTAAACTGCAGAGCAAACGAATCCAGGACCTCTGTACTCTCGTACAAGGCGTCACGCGAACTCGACGCGTTAGGAATATGCATGGCGTGCGCAGAAAATCCAGGTGGTTTTCCCTTCTTTTTCGAAGGTACTGAATGGGCTTTAGGGCAGTTGCGAGCCAAATGACCAGGCTCTTCACACTTGAAGCAAAGACCCTTGGCGAGTAATTCATTTCGCTTCTGCACTGACATACCATCACCAGAATTTTGGCCAGACTTCTCGGCCTTGGGGTTTACACCAACAGCCGACGTTCGCATTACCTCTTCACGAGGTCGCGAAGAATTCGCACGCCCTCCACGGCCGCGTCCACGGCCACGGAATCCGCCACGTGAAGGGGTACCGCGGTTCTGGGTCTGATTCTGCGGTCGCGACTCGTTCTGTTTACCAGAAGATTGCTGACCCGAATTTTTAGATCCAAGTTCGCGGTTCTTGGCGTCGATCTTCAACAAGATCTCCGCCTGCTCGGCTGCCTTCACAATTTCGTCCCAAGTGGAAACCTCGGGGCCAAGACCCTTGCGATAAATTTCAGTCTGAATGGAGTAAGTAAAGCTGTTAAACAACTTGACGATTTTTTCCTGAGTATCTTCAGTCCCAATGGTATTGTAGATCTCAGACCATTCAGCCACATGGGCCGCAACGTCTTTAGAATTCTGGAAGCACCGATTCAAACGCTTCCTCTGTGAGTTGCGGAAATCCTGAGGGAAACAGAACTCAAATAAGTCCACAAAGAAACGTTTCAAGGTCCAAGTTTCTTCGTCTGGAACGACTATTTGATTATAGAAATTCAAGGCTTTGCCGTCCAAATAGTAGGAAATGAAGAAGACATGGTCTTCCTCGGGAACGCGTCCCATCTTAAGGTAAGCTTTCGATTCCCGTGCAAAGCGCTGAATTGCGTTGGCGTTAGGTTCGCCGTTGTACCGAGTAGGCGGGATAGGCTTCAAAAGCATCTTCTGCTTGCGATGATGTCCACGTTTACGTTTAGACGACAAACGTGGGCTCAATGCACCACGCCGTGAAAATCCAGAGCCAGTATTCGAAGAGCGGGAGCTTTCGCCCGAGCTCGAACGCGAATCAGATGGTTCGGACGGCGGCGGTTTGGCTTTTGCAGAAGGCACTGATTTATTATCCCGCAGGGCTTTATCGAAGAAATTCTCCGCAGCCACCCTTCCTGGTGTAACACCACGAGGAAGGGGAGGCTCAGCCTTGGGGATATCCACCTTCGGAGCGCGAGAAGCGCTCGATTCAGGATAACGAGTCGCTCTGGCCTGAGCCGACTTCAAATTATCCAACAGCTTCTTCTGAAACTTGAGTTCGTTGATTCGTTGATCAACCAACTTATACTGTTCCTCAACAGTAAGTTCAGGCTGGATTTCATGGTCGGTTTGCTGACCACTTTGAGAAGCTGTTTCAGCGAAACGCTCGAGTTCCGCAAGTGCCGGCACGGAGAACTTAACCTTCTCCGCGGGTTTTGGCACCGGTTCAACTAAGGCAGGTGTTTCAACCTTAGTGTGCTTAGTCTTCTTAGACTTCGGACTCTTCGAACGTCTTCTAGGAGTCTTACCCTTGGCAGAGGGTATCTTGGCGCTGAAATGAGCCAACGCCTCGGCAAAGAAATCAGCAGGTACGGAATTTTCCTCCTGCTTCATTGCCTTGATTGTTGCAAAGTTACTCAATGCATCTTGCTGCGCTTGAAGCTCACCATCGGTGAGTTCAATCAGCGATGATAGGCCGCCCCAGTTGCGGGGGTCGGGGCCTTTGCCCTTGTCGCGCGACGGGCCGGCCTGAGGAACATATTCCTCGTCTTCAACCTCTTCCATCGTTGCACGCCGCGTTTCACGCGAGACAACAGGTGGAGTGGCAGACCGGGTACACCACTGTGGTAGGGTAGACAGGGGGGGTTTGGCATGGTGCAGGGGTACACCACCGTGGTAGGGGGTACATTGTGCACTTCTTGTCCCAAAAAGGAAATTACCAACATCAATCGCTCTTAGGCTCATAATTCAACCGTTTCACATGATCTAACCCTGTATACAACTTCTTATAGGTTCTTCAAAGTCAAGTGCACAGTAGAGCCTATTACAGTGCAATGATAAGATGAAAATAGAGAAAATTGATGACTTGTGTTCTGCCCATAATATAATGCCTTGGGGACATACCTGGATGCCTCCCCTTGTCCCCTTGGGCTACTAGGCAACCCTCCAAGTGGTGTGCAAGATTATAATGATGAAAAACATCGCAATTTGGCCATGCTGGGGAATTTCACTTGAGGCCTGTGGTGCACTCCTCTATGATGTGATATGTCCCAAAACAATCCTTTTGAGATTGTATCAGGTAAGTATAGTAAAAAGTGCACAATTGACACTCAGGACCCCCATCTCATGATGTAATGCAATCTCATGTTATACTCTTGTTCACTACATTCAGAATGCCACAGGGCCATGGATGAGGGTCTGAAGGTTCTTATTGGGCCTCTTGGGCTATATGAAGAGACTTGAACTGAAAAGTTGGGCAATATGTCATGAAAAGGCAACCTTTTTTGATGTGGTGTATACGGTACAGGGTACAGTTGTGCATGGTGTACAGGGTACATTGGCACTTGTTCGGGGTACAGTGTACTGCTGTGAGTGGTGTATAGGGTACATTTCCTTTTTGGACACTACCACTTCTTGTCCCAAAAAGGAAATTATTGACATCAACCCCTCCCTGGCTCATGATTCAACAGTTTTTGATGATCTAAGCTGGTATATGAGTTGTTATATGTTCTTTAAAGCCAACTGGAGCACAGGAGAGCCTACTACAGTGCAATAAGAGGCTGAAAATAGCGAAAATCAATGAATTGTGTTCTGGCCACAATACCTTGGGGATATACCAATGAAGATGGTTTTTAACTGTGTCCACTTGCCCCCCTAGGCTGCAAGGACACCCTCCAGGTCATATATCAGATCCTGGTGATGAACAACATCCCAACAGTAAGGCATAATCTGAAGTAATTATACTGTCTGATCTCATTTTGCAGCAGTGACGGATAAGGCTAATCCGTTGCTCAATGCCAATGCATCATGATCGACGCGGGCTCGACGCGTGTTGTTTCGGGTTGGGGTTTGAGGAGTCCAATTACGCATAAAGTCCTCCATCCACCCGGCCATGAACCTGAGGCGGGAAGGTTAAGCAAGCTGCGGCAGGTCAGAAATACGTACTTGGCCATCCTATCCTGTGCCGCCGCTTCGGTGCTCCTGGGTACATTCCTCAGCTAAGTGACAGAAGAAAATGAGTGATATATCGCATAAGTTGTTACGCACTCCGTATGTTCGGGTGGAGAAGAGACTACGCGGTCCAGCTTCATTTTCTTCGAGGAAATTTCCGGGGACGAAACGATAATGGGCCTTTTACTAAATTCAAGTTAGAACGAAAACCATGGACCCATATAAACGATTGGATATGGCACACCTTCTGGTAGACAGAGCAGGAGGCAAGGCCCTGAGGTCGTAAATTAGTCGGGGGATACGGAATCTGTGCAATACGCACGTAGCTTTCACACCGGCAGGTTTCTTGAACATCCTGATCCGTTCGAGTCGGTTTATATTATGTCTGGAGGAATACAAACCACTACCTGTCCCCTGCGACTAACTTTTCCATGTCCCTGGTGGGGGGCAAGCCAAACGTAAACACATGACGCCCCCTAAAGGAGCTGATCGAACTTACTCCTGACTAGAATCCAGCTCGATGGGATCGGACCCAACGGAGGGTCTGAACGAGCGACGCAATCCAGGGTCAGAAATAATGAGCAAAGCGTACACAATAGATCCTTACTTGACGATCGATTCAGGCCGATTCCGCGAGTTCGAGATACTGGGCCTAACAAACCCGACACGAGCGTCTTTGACATTGTCTACGAAGCTACACAAGGCCGTACGAGCGTGAGCAAAAGCAGAGCTGCAGTAATCGAGAGAACGACCCACCTATCGATGATCTCGGGTTCGGACCTAGACGTGCAAGTCAGTAGTCAATACGAGCGACCGCCCCGCATGGTATCGCAAACTGGATCCCACATTTGCTCATCATCTCCTCCGTCGGAGTCATCGCCACTAGAAAAGAGGAGTTCCGAGTGAGGACAGATTCGTGCCGGGGAAAAAAAAACAAAAACAAAAACAAAAAACCCACTCATTATCCACGATCACCGCATCGTCCCTGGGGAAGGTGAGCAGGGAGCCGGTCTTACAGGTAGGTCACATATGACTCTTCTGCTTCGTAGTCGATAAACAGAGAGGGAGGAGGTGTCAGCGAATCTCTCCCTCTCCTCTGTACTTTCGACCTATGGACAATTTTTTCAAGTACTTCGAAGCACTGGACGGCGCTCACGAACCTCGTAATAGCTCCTTGTTGTGATCTGCACGGTAGTGAACAGACATGCAATTGGGATAAAATGAGCGATGGGGAGGGGGGAGGGGGAACGAGCAAATATCAATCAAGTCAGGACTCACTTGGTACCGGTTCTAGGCATTTCAAAATCCTTGTAAATATTTGGTGTGTTCAGTTGTATGTTGATAAATAAGTTTTCAAGAAGAAGGCGACTTTATACAATATCGGGGTAATATACATGTGTGTGAGTGCGTGAGCGTGCGAGGTTGCGTGAGGTTGCGCGCCATCATCGTGAGGTTGATGGCAACTTTCGTGAGGCGGGGTGCATCAATCATGAGGTTGCTAACCGAGGGCTACCATTCGTGAGGTCGAGGTCGGTGCGCATCATCGGAATTCGACTCAATGGGGCAAGCGATGATATATATACAGCGGTGACTATTGCTTTTCTCCTTCTTCCTTCCATCCCCTGTACCCCAAACCACACCCCAAACGTGTCCCACAACGGTATGTATCCACCTCAGACCTCATTACAATGCTTTGACTCACTGCAATCCTCCCGGGGCCACAGATACGATGTATGCTGACCAAGGATCCAGGGCGGATGACGGGGGCAGCGCGGACAACAGTGGTTACGCAGTGTGCGTGGTTAAATTCCTGTTCATCAACCCATTTGACACTCACCCCACGCTGGGTATCCCGCCACAGAATCCGTTGCATCGGGATCATTTTCCCTGCTGATTTCGGGCCCCCAGTATGTGTTGTCTTCAACTGTTTTCATTCATAATTCTTACATCCTTTTAGCGATTTAGATCCTGCATCGCCCGCGCTATCCTCACGCGCTGTTGCCAAGTACACTGGTTTGCCGCTGTGTCCTCATTGCAGTAGTAGTATTGTAGCCATGCCTAAATACACTGTTTCAATTAGTATTGTCTTATCCAATGCAAGTCGAGCCCATTCATCTCTGTGAATGTATACAACTGTAAATGACTCAAACCGGCCCTCGTTACTCGTCCCACACTGTTTTTGAACGATAAAACGTAAATCACGATGTGATCACTTCACTAAACTTCAAGGCCTTTTTCCACTTCAGTACATTGAATGTGGACAACTCAGAGCCAGTGATATGTTCCTATCTGTCCTCCCCAGCTATCCATGTCTATCATAACTCATACCCACTCGCTTTGGCTCCGGCGGCTTCAACCCGAATGTGTTTGATTGACTTCCCACGGTTGATTCTTGGTTGTGCTTTCAACTTCAAATCAAATTATCTGAGTTGAATCTCATCCAGGGCTATTCGTTTCAGCAATCGAGTATTTATGAATGTTGCTCAATCTACTGCTTCTTCTTCGAAATCATCCCCTGGATTCAACAAGGCAAAGGTGTGGCAGAATGTGGTGCAGAGTGAGCGGCGTGACAACTTGAATGTTTCTCTCAAGTTCAACTTGTGTGGATAATACCAAGTTCACAGTTGGCTCCCACAACATACAGAGTGCCCTGGACAGACATTCTCAAATTCAATGTCTATCAAATTCTGGCCCGCGCAGGGTCTGGAGGGCATGCTCAAAAGGGCCATGGCAACAACACTTACTGATGGTTTCATTATAAAATGTGTGGAAGGGTGATTCATGGTCAAATCTCCCTGAGCAGCACCGTCACTTTGAATAAACTTTCATTATTTGACTTCGAGTGACTTTGGTGACTTTGGTGACCCTGTGACTCCGTTGAACACGTTGTGACATGCCAATGGGCCACCTGCAGCTATTAACTACTGGTAAATACTCATTGTCTCCATTGACGCGTCCCAGACTTCCAGTGTTCCGCCCCACTTTTTCTGGACCATAGAATGCATTTACTTGTCCCTCGGGCACTCCCAGACTGCGGCCGTATTTTTTAAGGGTGCTATCCACAATGTAGCATAGACCCATATCCTTCTTTGACCGTCGGAGCCCCTCCGTTCACCGGAACGACGGAAAATAAGTACTTTCATGGTTTGATGGCACCTTGCGGGACCTTCCCCACCTCACTCAGAGTGTTCAGGCAAATTCTGAAGAGACCAAATATGTTCCTTTGTGCTAAAATACCATTCATTCCAAGCAAAGTTATAAAAGGTTCTTAAAATTAATATTTTGGTACCGTTTCAACCGAAACGGCGGGTATCTCTCCAAATGGTTTCCTACCAAGGCACCTAGGAAGGAAACTCTATTTGATTGTGGACCTCAAATAAATATGCCTGAGCTTACCCACAAAGGTCCGAAGCACCTGAAACACTGCTGTCACTAAACAGGTGCAAATTGCACCAAGCGTTCCGCACCACAGGATAGTTGGTTCTTGTGAGATAACTGAGTTGGAGGCAGTTTATCAATTCCCATTTCAACTTGCAATTCATATTGGTTGGTACCGCTGGTTGGATGCTGTTCAGAACGACTTCGAAACACACAATAGATCCCAGAATTGCAAATGCAACCGTGGGAAATCGTTCGGCCATTTCGGCGTTGCGCGCAATCGTCCCTCAATTCAAGTTGAACCACATATATTATGCAGTGAATGACCTAGAGGCAGTCACATAGCAGTGGGCAACGAGGATACATCTTAGCCCACTTTTGATCCTCCTGACTGCCGGCAAGGGCGGCATCCTCGGGGCAGCCCGGGCCCAAATTACTCGGCATCACACCAGGACCCTGTGTACGCGGACGACAACTAGGCATCGCAACATTGCCCGGCCAACATCCAGACATGCATGAACCGAGGATCAACCGATCATCTCGTCAGTTTGATGGGAGGTTCGACACCTCACGAAAGCAGATCGGTAACGCGCTCACGAACATGGTAAAGGCCCCTTCAGTGGACTGTCTGTTATCAAGCCGACAGGACGTCGAAGTTGTGGACACTGGCAGAACATTTAGATGATCAGACCGGGACTAGGTCGTTGGCTGTCGTTGGTCAATCATTGATTGCGGGGGGACACCGCACTTCACATTCCAACTACGTGTAATGCTCAACCGCACCTCCGTGGGCCATTTCCCACGTATAAGATAAAAGGGAGGGGGGGGGGGGGGTTATATTATACTTGTGTGGTTCAAATGCCTGAACAACGAGTTTACGGAAGACAAACAAGTAGTATCGTACGGGTGGTTATCCTTATGAATATCTACCAGATGCCAACCAAACACACATCCGTTCCAGGGGTTAGTTCATGCAAGACGCTGGCATTCTGTGGACTGGCCGGCCTTTTCATAAAGGCTGGACTCCAGTTATAACCTCGTGGGCCCTAACCTCCAGCTAAACAAGAGCTGGAGTACGGGAGGAGTTCTCTCCTCCCAGTGATTAATTCCCCGGAGTCCACCAGTACTACACGGAAGCTGTTGCATGCCGTCCCTTTGCAGGATGCATGTGAATAAATTAAGAGGCCGCCGGGGGTTGATGCAGAGCATCGGAGTTGCGTCGAAAATCTTGAGCACATTTTAGCCCTCCCGCGAATACTTATCTGGGACCTCGGCGTAGATTTTAGCAAGGAATACTGTACTATTTCGACCAAATGTTCACGCCATGTCACCCGTCACCACAGGTGTTCTTTCGGCTTGGCGTTCATTCCTCGGCAATCACACAAAATTACTATAAATGGACGGCCGGCACTTGCCGGCCGAGATTTTTTGGCACATTTTAACCCTATTTGAGGCAAAAATTGTAATGTCACCGTTACATGCACCAAATTTGTTCAGTTCACGACCCGGCGTCACCCGTCACTTGAACATTTGGTCGAAATAGTACAGTACCTCCCGTATCTTTACTAGTTCCGGGTGGTCACACAAGAACATTGCGTGTGGGCCCGGGGGATCTTTGATGTCTGCACCGCAGAACCGGCACCAGCGCCATTCACGTGGGACGATAGGCTTCCCCCGCTCCTTCCAGCGCCGACGTTCAACTGCCAGGGAATGGCTCGATAGAACCATCATCAGCAAACCCTGGTTTTTGCCGTAGTTGACTGTAGTTGGTGTAGTTCAGGGCGGTTTACGTAGTGCTGTGTAGTGCTGTGTAGTTCACGGGCTGTTACGTAGAGCTCTGTAGGCTTGCCCAAACTACATAGTTCTACATACTGGTGTGCAGTTCTCTGTAGTCCTACATAGTTTCATATGGAACTACGTAGCACTCTGTAGTTGCAGGGTTTTTTTTCGTTGTTGTTGTATGTACAATATCACGGCGAGACTGTTCCCAGTTAGTATTGGCAAGCAAAAAGACTCGGATGTATACATATAATATCTACGAGACTATGACTGAGCTAATGCGAAGAAGAGCTCCTTAGCGGGGACTGGTTGCGCGACATCGAAGTTCGAAGAGAGAGAGATCCGAGTCAACCTCACGTAATATTCGGCCCGGCGTGTTGTCGACTTTCTCTTGCCTCCCACCACGTCGAGTCGACAAGCCAATGCGGCGCTGGACTGTTGGGAGGGATGTAGGTTTGTTCTGACGTTGTACAACACCCTGGCGGTCGTTACGGTCGCCGACGTCGACATGGACACCGCTACATTTCGACTTTCTGCACAATCGGTGTTTGCTTAAATTTGCTCAAATCACCCAGTTTTTACTCAAATCTCTTTAACCGACGCTTCAAAACCTTCGTTCTGACGTCGTACAACACCTCCTAGTAGTCGCCAAGGTCGCCGACGTCGAGATCAACACCGCCAACCTGCTGCGCGCAAGTGAAGTCCGACTTTCTGCTCTAATGATTTCTGACTCAGTTTTCGTTCAAATAGCTTGATCCAAAGCTTGAAACCCTTTGTTTGGACGTCTTACAACACCCCCCGGCGGTTGTTACGGTCGCCAACGTCGAAGTCGAACCCGCCAAGCTGCCGCGGGTGGGTAAATTCCGACTTTCTGCTCTAATTCTTTCTCACTCAGTTTTCGTTCAAATGCCTTCATCCAAAGCTTCAAACCCTTCGTTTGGACGTCGTACAACACCCCCCGGCGGTTGTTACGGTCGCCGACGTCGAAGTCGACCCCGCCAAGCTGCCGCAGGTGGGTAAATTTCGACTTTCTGCATTAATTCTTCCTCACTCAGTTTTCGTTCGAATAGCTTCATCCAAAGCTTCAAACCCTTCGTTTGGACGTCGTACAACACCCCCCGGCGGTTATTACGGTCGCCGACGTCGAAGTCGACCCCGCCAAGCTGCCGCAGGTGGGTAAATTTCGACTTTCTGCATTAATTCTTTCTCACTCAGTTTTCGTTCAAATAGCTTCATCCAAAGCTTCAAACCCTTCGTTTGGACGTCGTACAACACCCCCCGGCGGTCGTTACGGTCGCCGACGTTGAAGTCGACCCCGCCAAGCTGCTGCGGGTGGGTAAATTTCGACTTTCTGCATTAATTCTTTCTCACTCAGTTTTCATTCAAATAGCTTCATCCAAAGCTTCAAACCCTTCGTTTGGACGTCGTACAACACCCCCCGGCGGTCGTTACGGTCGCCGACGTTGAAGTCGACCCCGCCAAGCTGCTGCGGGTGGGTAAATTTCGACTTTCTGCATTAATTCTTTCTCACTCAGTTTTCCCTCAAATAGCTTCAACCAAAGCTTCAAACCCTTCGTTTGGACTTCGTACAACACCCCCCGGCGTTTGTTACGGTTGCCGAAGTCAAAATCGACCCCGATAAGCTGCCGCGGGTGGGTAAATTTCGACTTTCTGAATATGATTTCCGACTCAGTTTTCGTTCAAATGCCTTCAACCAAAGCTTCAAACCCTTCATTTGGACGTTGTAAAACACCCCCCGGCGGTCGTTACGGTTGCCGACGTCGAAATCGACCCCGCCAAGCTGCCGCGGGTGGGTAAATTTCGACTTTTGTTGTCATGTGTTGTAGCTGTGCAGGCATTTGAGAAGGCTGGAGTGTTACATATTTGTGTGCCTCACCTACCTTACCCACCGTCTTGTAATAAGTAGAATATAAAATGAACTAGAAATATTCCTGGATAGACGGTATGGCGTACCGTTACGGAAACATCACTTGCGCGTGGAAAATGGTTCGGTTTGATGACGCACAAACAAAGGTAAGCCTTTCTTCTCCCACCTATCTCATTGTCCGTTCCGGACTGGTTGATGGCTTGGTGGTTATATGCTGCTTTCGTGGCTGGTTCGCAAGAGGTGCGTACTACTTCCTCCCTTTGAATTTCAAGTCACCGTCGAGTGGCACAACTTTGTCCTTCTTTATCCTCTTTCCCCCCTAGTCCTCCCCTTATCCTCATTCACTCCCTCTCTACAACTTTCCTCTGGCTCCTTTTCGCATGACCCCACATAGCTGTTACCACCTGCCCTCTTGTACCTTTTATCTTCTCTTTTCTTCTTAGTCTTTTCCCCACTCCGTTTATGCCGTACCTGCTTTGGTCACTTACTTATTTTTGGTGCTTAGTGTCTTAAATCAAGCACACCTCCGACCCTCATCGAAAATGTTGTCTGGGCGCACTCAAGCTACACCACATGGGCCGCCGCAGATCACTGCTCCTCAATAAACACTCAATGAGCGCTGAAGGCCCAGTTAATTGTCATGCGGCAAGGCCAACTCTTGTCGCAGTTACCTTTTGTCCTTGGTGCTTGGAGCTCCCTCACGCGACACACGAATCTCCTATGTCTTCAAACTACATACAGCTCCCCGCTCAACAAGCTTCTGAAGCCCATCCAAACTCGTCGTCTGCTCCATTGTTATGACTACTTCAAGCCCTCCAACGTGCTCAATGTCCTCAAATACCGTGGTCCTCAACGCTCGCCATCGATCCTGCCATCCTCAATCCATCATCAAGTTCATTCATCGCAAGATCCACACCTTGGCATCAAACGGTCCAAGAGCGCCGCCGGGAAGACTAAAATATTACCTCAAGTCCCGAGATCATCAAGATTCAAGCCCTGCCGCGATCCCAGTCCGCAATTGTTGACTCTTGGGACTTCAAGAACGAAGACAGAATTGAGGTCTGCCCTTTGGACCGTGAAGCGAGGGAGTGCAAAGAGGACCGTCGACAGGAGATGGAGAACCGCAAGCACCACTAGAATAAAAGCTATTCTCGATTAACAATATAGATTCAAAATACAAGTTTCATTTTCCCTTGTACCTTGACGTGACATGAGGTAGCTTAAATGTAAGGATTTATGCATTATATGGCTACTAAGTTACGGTAAATTGCTGGGCTATGTAGTACTACATGGCTCCCCTACCACTACGTAGTACTACATACTACTACACAGAAGCCCTGCCAACTACACAGAACCCCCCCGAACTACACAGAACTACATACAGGGTACCCTTACTACAGCAACTACAGAACTACAGAAGCTACGTAGCGCTACGTAATGCTACATAGCCAACCCAGGGTTTGCTGATGATCCTTGTAAGGGCCCGTCGATGATTCCAAGAGGTAATTCTCAGATAATGCTGGAAGTCCAATGATTTCTTCACAAGTTTTCCAGCACTTGAATCCATCTCCAACCGGACTCCTAGATTTTTTTTTCGACAACCAACCACCCTGGTCCGGGTTCGGCATTCGCGGCCCGGCAACCTCATGACTGGCAACCAACACACTGCGGCAGTGCGATGATTATCATGATACATTTCCGCTACAGCTGTTCTCATCACTTAGTTCCGACGATTTACGATCTTATCGCACAGCCGCTACCCTTTGATCACCGAATACGATCGGTGATGGAATCCATCAGGCACAGCCACATCCGCTTAAGGCAACAGCGTGTAGTAGTCGGAAGCCAAACGAGTCGGCGTCGCGTCGGCTAGTCTTTGGAGTCTCTCTCGTCTCGGTGGTAGGGATTTTAGCAGGATAGAAATAAATTTAGAGTAAATTACTTGGTGTTTAAATAGTTAGAAAGATGTAGTAGGTGTTAGTGGGGAAAATAGTAATCTATGCACGCTTCACGCGAGTACGGCCAGCGGCCGCCCGTATCTTCGTCAACAGCTTCGTCATATTGCCATACTCGGGATAGTGGTCTTTGAAGGCAGTGTCATCGCTCCCCAGCCTGCATTCCGATGCGGATTAGAAATCCGAAATTTGGCACACAAAATCAAGACTCGACTCACCGTTCATATTCCATGGCAAGTAATTTCCTGTTGGAGTAAAGTGTTCCAGTGACGAGCCGCATTGCCCCAGTATAGTAGTTCGGAGGCCAGTCTTTCAACGGCGTCAACCCAGCTTTGTTGTCTCCGATATACCATTGATCAATGGCACGACGCCAGGCACTGGCATCCCTACCGATACTAGGGATGAGAACACCGGGGATTGGAATTGTTGCTGTGGGATGGACCACGGGCTGATTCTGATCTGGGGGAATAGACGGTGTCGAGCCGCCCAATGAATTCCCAGGAATCGAAGATGGCCTGGGTGAATTAGGTATTGCGGTAGCGGTCGCAGCGTGTGTCTGTGAATTTGCGGTGGTAGAGGAGGTAGGGTGGATATTCGAGGATGCAGAAAGCGAGACATTGTTCAGCTTTGTCAATATCTGCTCGCTCAACAATCTGAACTCAGCAATCGTCGGTGCTTGCAAAGCATCGTGGTCGCCCATGAAGCTTTTGTCCATCTGTAAGCGATGGGGATTCAACGCATCTCCGTGCCCGGACTCGTAACTCTGCAACGAATCCATCAGGTAACGCATTAACGTGTCGACCTGTGAGTTCAAAAATGTGGTCAATCCCGAGCCTTATGACATCTAGGAAAGAAAAACCTGTTCCCCTTCTGCCCATCCACCCCACCAACGAATAATCGTGAGGGACCAACGCTTGCCGATGGCGGCAAACATGAACCGGTACTGCGAGCCCCCGCGGCGAAGGCAGTGTGTCGTAAAGATCTTGTCAATACCGGCACCGCGTGCGAACTCGTTAATGTGTTCTTGGACAAGATCATGGCTCATTGGTCTCTTCGGATGGATGATTCCGTTTGGCGCGATGTACGGGAAGGCATAATCATCCGGCTCAAACTCACGACCGAGCCGTTGTCGGTAAATCTTCCTCCAGCGCATAAAATGGGTACGCATACAGATCTCCGGCGTGTCTTTCTGGTCGTAGATATCGTAGTGGTTGCCTGCGACAAACAATGTTAGGTGTCGTCGCATCCCAGATAAAGGTACTCACTTTCCAGCGGCCCATCATAACCCTGCTTATTCTGCCATCCCTTCCGATTTTCTAGGTGAACCTTGAGAACCGGAAGGTAGTATGGTGCGGGTCCTTTGGCGTTCGGCTTGAGATCGCGCTCTTGTAATTGACAAAGCTCAAAGTTTCTATACCGGATTCCGTCAATTAGAAGCTTCGACATCAAGATGAGCGTACCTGGTCCACAAACAATAGCCAGAGGGTAGAAATCCACGCATCATTGCATGCTTGAGAAACAAAAGTAGTTCCGCAAGATCTTTCGGATTGAATTTCTCCAAGTCCTCTGCCGAGCACTGACCCTCCGACCAGCCCATCATCGCCCGCATATCCTCAATTGTGGTGGCTTCGGCATGGCGCCTAGTCGCTGCTTCACCTTTGACGCGGGATTTGTTTTTGACAGATTTGAGCAACGCCTGCACCTCTGGGGCACAAGCAGGACACCCGGTTAGTGTATCAGTTTCTTCATCGTACTTGTACGCCCCGGCATATTTCCCTCCTGGCCTACAAAATATTCAGTCTTCATCCGGTGCAGGTGAAAGAAAACTTCGGCCCACAATCCATCCCAATAATGTGCCCATGCTCCGTGGAGGCCTTCTGCCGTGCTCTTGCTGAGCCCCTCAACCACGCACTTCTGTGTAATGCAGAGCTCCAATGCTGTTGCTGAGAGCTTGTTAGGTTTCCCTTTCAAAGCAATTGCAAGAAGGTCTGTGTTGATGCCGTCTGGCAGGCCTCGCCCGGCCTTTTCCTCCGCTCTGCGTTTCTCAACTACATCGGCAATAATGTCCCTGGCACGATCCAAATAGCCGCTGTATGTCGACTTGGTTTTCTTGCTCTTGTTGTATTCGCCATGGAGTGCTGCCTTTTGACTTTGTAGGGTATCGAATGCAGCAACGGTTTTCTTTTTTCTTCCCCCGCCTTTTCTTGTCCCCGTAGATGCTGAGGCTGAAGCGACGCGAACCATTCGAGACGGAAAATTCAAGTACAAGTTTTAGGGGCTGATCACGTTTGTCTCAGCCATGCCACTGCGACGGAAAATAAATAGTTCATTGCAGGATAAGGAAGGAACAGTCAAGAACAAGCACAGAATATGTTCGTTAAGGGACAGGTAGACAGAGATAGTTAGGTAGATATGCTTATAGAAGCTGTAAGTAGGGCCGAAGGTCTTTCAAGTCCACATCGGCGTCGGAATCGTCCTCCGTCAAATCAATGACATCGGCCAGCTTGCGAGAACTACTGTGAGACCCCCCTTCACCATGATTATTGTCCGTGAGGTCAACCAGTCCCAACCACCGAGAAGCTGCGGGTTTTGACACCGGGCTGTCAGGTAGGTCGACAACCTCCATAATAATTGCGGCAGGCTGAGGCGGCTGAGCAAGAGGTGGAAGTCCCTTAGGATACAAATTCAATGAGCTGCAACAAAGACGAACGCGAGAACGACTTACCCGCGCGCGATTGAACTGATTCACCATTAAAGGAAAATACCGGTCAACAAATTGTGCCGGGATCCATTGCATGGATGTCGCGCTCGCAGAACCTGCAGCAGGGGGGGTGTTGATATGGGACACCGTCCACTGAACAAGACCGCCGACAGAAATATCCATCCTGTACGAAAAAACACCCGGCGAGACCTCCTTACGACGGGTGATTTTGAGGAAGGCAGATAAAGCAGGGTGCTCATCCTCCACACGGCCCAGCACAACATGATTATAGAGGTGCTGGTTAAAATCGAGAGGCTGCAAAATAAGATTAATTAGATGTGTGAGGTAATTGGTGGAAGAGGACTTTACCAGTGTCAAACGTCGCACAAATGCACCAGGAAAGACCAGCCGCTTGAATCGGTCGATTAAATCTGAAGCCTTCCAGCCGAACTTTCTCGTGCAGAAAAGTGCCAGCTCTGGAAGAGCAGGAACTTTAGCAGTCCAGTGATCGACAGTCGGCGGGAAGAAACCATCGGACCAGGATGTAGTTGGATGAACATACAAGTTGAGGACCCGAAGGCTCGGAAATGTTTCCGGGACGTTGGACGAAAGAGCCTTCTGCTTGGACTTCAAGTGACACTTGGAATTTGTAGCGAGCTCCAGGCGGACCTCTTCACGCCAGCCAACAAGAAAATCAGCAAGATCTTCCCCAGTCATGTTCTGAACAGCGGCGAGAAGAGAATCTCCGTAGCCACCCTTGGCAAGGCCCTGGGCAATGCCGATGCCACAACCAGGCAGTCCGGCCTGAAATATTAAGAGAGCGAGATGAATATTGTGACTACAACTTGAAAAGTATCAGCGGAATGTACCATGTCGTAGTCGCCTCCCTTCAACAGAGCAACTAATAATAAGCCGCCCAAAGTAAGGCCGACCTCGGGGTTGTTCTTAAACGCATCCGCCGTGTAGACCGTAATTTCGTCCTTGTCTTCCTTGTTTAAGCTGAATTCGGAGATGCGAGGAATTAATGGTTTGCCGCCGACCGGAAAGATGAGTAAAAGACCGACCTGCGAATGATACGTTGCGCTCCGAATATCGCAACATCCCCATCGTCCGTAAGAACAGCGTCAATGTAGCCATGACGATTGAGGTAGGCTAGTTCCGCCTCCGCTTCTCCTGGGGCCTAACACGAGGGGCAAATATCCAGGCACATGATAACCGTGTGCCTTAAATGCATCTATGTCGCACATTGCTCACAGATGTTCATCCTCTGGACAAAGACAGTGTGACAGGTTAACAAGGCTTCTTTCTTACACAAAGAATGGACAAAGGGTACACAAAGGGCAGGCGAGATTTCCCCGATGCTGGGAATCCTGCCCTGCCCTTTGTCTATCCTTTATCTGTCCTTTGTCTAACAAAGAATGTTACTTGAACTGTGACACCGCTTTGTTCACTCCCTGACCATATGCGAGAAATGTGCGCAGAACATGCATTTAAGGCACACAACAATCATGTGCCTTAATCTTTGCCCCTCGTGTAACGGGGAAACTCAGGGAGAATGGTTGTAAAAGAGAGCAAAATGTGTACCGTATACGAATAGAAGCCAAAATCGTTGATCATCTCCGTGAATTCCTCGACCAACCAGTGCGGCTTTGCCTTGACTTTCTTGTTGCGTTTGACAGAAGGCCGCTCGGGACCATCCTTTACAAAGACGGCGATAACACCGGCCCTGCTCAATGCTGTTGTCTTCCAAAAAAGAGCTCGAAGCTCGGGATTTCTTCCCATTTGTGCATGGCTTGGCATATGAAAGACCGCTTGACACTGAGTGATCCATAGACTGCAAGAGGGTGCATCAGTTGTTGCCGTCTTCAGTAAAATAGAGGAGAGTACCATGCATCGACACCAACTATCATGGGCCTCGTGTTATTTGAGCCTGTGGAAGAAAGTTGCTCAAAAGATGTCGTTTGCGCCGCTTTTGAAAGAAGCTACATGATATTCGATTTATGTTCAGCAATTTTGAAGTCCAAGAAAGGGAGTCAAGTTTCGTACCTTCCAGATCTCAGCAACACCCATTTTCGACGATGAGGAGCGGTCGAGGAGGTTTGAGGTCTCCTGTCTCTAGACAAACACACGATCGAGTATATTCTTGGATTACAGAATACATTTGGGTCAAGTACTGTGCACAAAAGAAAAACATGTGTATAAAAAAAGTAAGAAGGAGATTGGCCGCAAGCCGATGGGCGGGGGACGAAAGAGGTTTTGCTGAATGTCACCCCGCGGTGGGCGTCAATGTCAATGAACCCAGTGAAACGCTGAGTATAGCTGCGGGCGTGAACCTAAAATGAACCACCAAATCAAATCAACCCAATCAACAACCCAATCCAACCAAAACGTCGTCCAGCGGCGGTTCAAATCCAAGTCCAGAGGCTTTAACAGGTAGACTCGAGAGCGTAAGTTCGTTGGGGGTTCGTAGATATTTAGCTACTTTGCAATCCAGCAAGTAGTACAACAGTGAATAAAGGGGGTTTCAAACAGTCAAGTATAATTTCGTTCCGTACCCGTGCCCGTACTCGTACCCGTTCCGTTCAGAGAGCCAAAAAGAGAGAGAAAGAGATCACAGGAGAGCCCTGGGCGTAAAAATTGTTTTATTCCGGCTAAACTACTCGTCCTTTTATACTGTAGATATTTGTACTACCCCAAACAATAATACATATGTGTAACTTCTAGGTCCAAAACCCGCTCAAAACTCCGAGTCTTCTACTTATAGCATAGTCCTGTACCAAAATCTTCCTTTCAATTGCCCAACTCCCGTTCGAAACACGAATTTAATGCCAGTAACCAAGTTGAAGACCCCTGTTGCTACTCTGCAGGGCTTTTGAGGCGTATCTTGGATGCGCATCCACGTATCCAAGCACCTGTTACATGTAGGACGCCTGAAACGCGTCGGAGACTCCACGAAACACGTCTGAACCATATACGAAACACGCTACGCAGAAGCCATCAGATGTCACGTGCCCGTGACTTGGCCTGCCTCATTGTTCTCCGTTTGTGAAACGCGACCTCAACCATCCCCCCCTTCCCAACCAGGGGCTCCTACCCTAGCTATTGACAGCCGAAACGTGTCTCTAGCGGTCCTTATGCGACCCGCCCTGGAGATACAACTCGATTTTCGATGAATTCAAACCATTCGCGTTCCACCAAGTTAGGTCGTTGAGTTTCACTACCCTCCCCACTACTTCGGTTCTAGACTACCGTTCTGCTCCATTTTCCCGCTTCTCGCCTTTCTCCCAATTCTCCCATTTCTCCCAATTCTCTCCTTTCTCCCGAGGTTGCCGTTGATCGGCCACCAGATTTGACTGATGGACATCCCCGAAATGCCCGAGTGCGGGCATTTCGAGCTCGAAAATTCTTCCCGCTCTTCACCAGGAGACGCCAGGCCCGCGGTGCAGGAATGTGCTACGCGCGGCGGGAGGGCTACAGAGGAAACAAAGTAAGGTAAACTACCATCAGCGGAAGCATCGTGGGGAGCCGCGGCGAGCGGGGCGAGCGGCTGCGTCACGTTCAGCGGCGGATGTACAGCAGTGGCTGTGGCGCGGTGGTGTTACTGTACGCGTGGGGAAGGGGGCGATGACAGTGGGGGTGGGTGGTGGTGCAGTGATGTATGCGCGCGGGTCAAGATGCTTCATCGCACACGTTCCGAGCTGCGAATTAATGTCAGTAAGATGTCCCGCATAAAGTAACGAGCAACCCACAGAGTGCCACGACGTCCCGACGAACTGGCGCAGATAGGTATCAATGGCCTTGTCGTCCTCGGCCGAGTAGACGACTTTCGGTGCATCGAGAGGAATTGGGCCCGACTCGGTGAGAGCGGTGTGGCTGTCGGCGGCGAATTGAAGGTGCGCAGGGGGGAGGGCACCGCGGAACGCGGGCAGACGGCGGATCAGCTCGCGCCCCTTCTTGTAGCCCCAACGCAGAGCGGCGACGTCACCGGGCCTGCAAATGTCCATTTCAGCAGCGGAAGAGGAATATGGCGGCACTCATACCTCGAAAGGAACCCTGATTCGAAATCGGGACTCGCGTATGGGTCTAAAGACGAGATGTGGAGATATCCTCTCGATTGAGGGTATCCCAAGAAGCATCCAGAGGACAGGAATTTGAGGGGAGGAAGCGCGGATTGATCGGCGGGAAGACTGGGGAGACACGTTAGATATCGAAAGCACAATTTAATCTTGATGCTTACCCAGCTAAAGCGCTCAGCCAGAACAGAGGCTTGTCGGGTTGGTTGGCGAAAGTGGCGTTCCAGTACTCAGTGAAGTCGGGGCCTAATTCAGCGAGCTCGTCGGGACGGGGGCGCATCTTGATGGCTGCATCGACCCCGCTAAAGTGTGGGTCACCCGTCAGTACATACGCGCGTTAAATGGGACATGATAATGGTGCGTGGAGGCCGAAAAGCCGCCATCGACGCCGCCGCGATGTGGCAGTCATGCAGCAGGATCAGCTGCGTTCGTTACACGCAGGTGCGCAGTCGCACCGCGCGGAACGAGCACAGCAAAGGCTGCTGCCGTGGGAGTGTCGGCGGGGCACGATGATTCTATCGGCTGAGTTGGACGGAATGGGGCTTGTTCTAGCCCTGGGTGGAAGGCACCCCCACGGTGGCGTCTGTTCATTGCTGCCTAATTTGTTTGAAGCCTCAGTGTGTGTATTTTGAAGAGAGAAATAAAAGGAAAACATATGGGGATGCACAAGTAAATATTACCTTCGGGGACGCCCCGGCGGTCTGGTGCGGCGCGGTGCGCGAGGGCCGGAACGACGAGATAAGGAGGGGACGGGGGTGATGAGGGCTGCCGTGCGAGTGTCGGCGGGGCACCCGAGTGGAGATAGCATTTCGGGGGGGACATCACCCGCGGCGCGCGTTGCTGACGATGAAGGCGCGGGACGCCAGCCTAGCGGCATTATGAGGGGTTGTATAGGACCTTAATGAAGAAGTATGCATTGCAATTGAGTTACTTGAATGGAAATTGCACTCGGAGGAACTTACCGAGTCCGAATCAATATTTTTTGTCGTGATCCCCCCGCAGTCAGTGTCGCCGACGACAAACCCCGGAGACGCCGGCCCAGCGGCGCTCGGAGGGGTTGCATTGGACCCTATGGGGGATCCTTGCGAAGGAATTAGGTCATTCGAATCGAATTTGCACTAGGAGGAGCGTACCGAGTCAAAATCTATACTGTTTATCATAATCGCCCGCGGAGCGCGTTGCCGACGATGAGGGCGGAGGACGCCGGCCTAGCGGCGCTCGAAGGGGTTGAACGGGATGCTAATGAAGAGTTCTGCACGTGAATTGAGTTACTCGAATCGAAATTGCACTCGGAGGGGCTTACCGAGTCAAAATTAATATCTCGTTGCTGACGATGAAGGCGCGGGACGCCAGCCTAGCGGCATTATGAGGGGTTGTATAGGACCTTAATGAAGAAGTATGCATTGCAATTGAGTTACTTGAATGGAAATTGCACTCGGAGGAACTTACCGAGTCCGAATCAATATTTTTTGTCATGATCCCCCCGCAGTCAGCGGCGCCGACGACGAACCCCAGAGACGCCGACTTAGCGGTGCCCGGAGGGGTTGTAGGGCACCCCAATAAGGTTCCTGTCAACGAATTAGATGAGTCAAATTGAAACTGGACAAATGGACCTACTGAGGGAAAATCGATATTTTGCCAAATGACACCCCACAATCAGCGCCGCCGCGGACGAACCCCATAAGCGCGGAGTCAGCAGTGCGGGAGGGAGTTGTTTTGGATGGTATGGAAGCCTCCTACTAAGGCTTTCGATCAGTGGCAAACCCGCAAGCAAAGAGAACGAATTGCGAGCCTCGAAGTTCCGGAAATTCGCATTTTGAAGAAAGCACACGCGGTGCGTGCGCCGGACCGTGCACAGCGACGCGCCGAAGATACAGGCCTGTTGGGGGGTTAATAAAAGAGGCAGGAAGGGCAGAGAGAAAGAGACTCACGGGCCCCTGGGGTGCGAAAGAAAAATACTCCAGAAAATGGGCCATTGAGGAAAGCATGGGCTCCGCATGCGCTGTACTCCCCACAGCGACGTGAAAAGCATGTAAAACTGTTGGGCGGTCAGTAAAGGAGGCGGGCGACAAAAAAGAAGGAACCTGCGCACATTTAGCCCGTGAGATAAAAGTTGGGCCAAAAAATTGAAGGCTTACGTGGTGTGCAGCCGCTGTACCGCGCACAGCGGCGCGGCAACTGGATATACATCCCAGGACGTTAGTAAAAGGGTTGGGAGCACAAAAGAAGGAAGACTTACGGCCTTCCAGCGTTGAAGAAAAGAAAAGAAATCGCAATTTTGAGGTATCACCCCCCGTTGGCGCCACCGACGACAAGCCTGGAGGACGTCGGGGTTCGCAGGGCACGGAAAGGTTGTATTCGACGTTAGCGAGGGTGCCTGTATGAGAACCGAGTTAGTGGACTCGAAACTGAGTTTGCTGGAGCTTACCTTGTCCAGATCAGTATTTTTATGAGCTAGAACATGTTCTAATACAGCAACGCGCAGCAAACGAGCACGGCAAACGTAGCCGGAGGCCATACATGCACGAAAGGGATGGCCGGTAAACGTGTGAGGCAGTTGCGCATATACAAGAGACGGTGCACGCCGGGAGAAACTGGAATCCGCGCGAGGCAGCGATTGTGCATTCCTTGCGGGTTGGCGGCGGTTACGAAAAGGACGTGCACGGCGCCGAGCACACAGGGCGGAGGGGGATGTGTGCGCAGTGGTGGTGCATGGCGGACGTGGCACCGGGATGCGGCGGGAGTTGATGAGGGATTGGGCGCCCCTAAAAGTGCAAGGCGTCTTTCACTGTGCTTATGTGAGAACTGCCGGACGAACCAGGATTGTGATGGAGGAAGTCAACAAACGCGTCGACGCGTTTGCGCTGTTGTGGTCGAGAGCAAGAAACAAATTACGTTTGTTCCGATCACATCAACGGGGCCAAATAATACTTCACAAGAGATTGTGGCCTTGCGACACATTCCTCAGATGGAAAAAAATGTAGTACTTTGCAAGGGGGCATTCATACAATGACGGAATGCTTCAGAACAGGCCCCGACAAAAATCCGAGAAAAATGAAGCATATAGTGACCAGATCAGTAAATTCCCCCGCATTAAGTGCATTAAGCGCCGTTAAGCGCTTAGGCTGGATCAGTTTACCGTAAATTGATATCAATTTACAGGATTTACAGCCCCGTGACCGCGGGCGCGCGGCAGCGCGCCAGCTTTTATAAGCTTCCTACTTTCTGCCCTTCCCTCCGATGAATTGGCAAATTATGTTTAACCCTTCTTCGTGCTCCTGGGCAAGTCTTACAGATAATTAAGTGAGTTGGCAAGGCTTTGGAGGCAATGGAGTTGCGCTTTTAATTATAAGGACTGGACATTACTTACTTATCCGAGTCCCACTTGACTTCCATCCCTAGCCAGCGATAAATTTGAGGTATATTGACCTATGTGCCTCTCTGAGTAAAGCTGGGACCACCTATCTGTTTATTATTATGCATCACCCGTAAGACCGGGAATACTTGGATTGAACGCAGTTAGGACGCGTTTGGACGCGTTTTCATGTTTAATAATACATAAAAGAGCTCTCACAACTGGAAGGAGGTTTTGTATGCGGTGTTTTGCGTTGCTGGACTGCGGAAAGTGCGTTCACATTATTTATTGATATCAACATTACAGACTGATATATACCTGCTACACCTGGATCTGAAGCAAGTGAATACGGACAGCACGAGACACGGGCAAGATCTAGCTATGTTCCCTTCAATGTCAATCCAGGTCACGGATGTGGCCACTTTGTCTTACTGGAAGAAAAACAGCCTTGGAATAGATACCTCTTGTTCAGTGAGTTTTACCTGTGTCTATTACTCAATGAAAAATCCGGCTTTGTTTTATCTTTTTTAAGACTAACCCTCTTTGTTGCGGTAAAAGCTTTCTCCCACCAAGCATGTGGTGAGAGAAAACAAAGACGGTTCGTCATGACAAAGGAAAAAATTGGCCCATTTTTACCGGTGAGGAAAACCCGTTGGAAAACTCACTGAACATCACATATTTATTACAGGCTGTTTTTCTTGCAGTAAGACAAAGCGGCCACAGCCGTGGGTAGGAATAAGCAGATCAATGTCCGCGAACCCAGTCCAAACAATGTTTTTTGTTTGCTGCCGTTTGAAGCACGATCAGTTGCACCCTGGCAGAATTCCGTTTGGGCCTGTTCTTGCGCCCTCGGTCCCTCGCGGGAATGGCTAAGCACTTCCGGAGAGTTAAACTCAAAAGTAATGTCAATCAACTTGAATGCGCTGTTTGATGCCAAGATGTCAAACAGGAAAGTGTTGAATTGCTACGTTTTACTCCATCGAAATGTCC
>JARJCM010000305.1:0-124916 GCA_029233265.1 Mycena alexandri | reverse complement strand
TCGGCATACTACTCGGTCTGTGACCCCCGTGGAACGTCCGAAATGAACGTCCAATTGCGCCTCTCCGATTCCCCGTCACCTGGGCTTATGATATGGTGCAGCGCATGTCTGTCTTGCGCAAAGAGCGGACAGATACCAGTCTTTCCGCACTTCAAAAGGCTTTTTAGAAGGCTTTCCCAGGGTGTGTTTTACGAGCGCGACAGTTTATAAGCACCTTAAGATCATGATGACGCGGTGAAGTCAACTACTTGACCAGTTTTCGAGCCGGGGACAGAACATCGGTGGGAAATGGGCCGATCTTGTCAAGGCTGTCGAGGAGCACCGCAAATGCCTATGCCCGGTGAGTTCTTTCATTCAATATACGGTTTATTAACTAACACATTTCTTATGACAGAGCCTCCATCTGCACCTTCCCTCGACGTTTCTGACAATGAACCCGACCTAGAGTTACAACGTCATGAGGGCTAAGAAGGAGGTCTACTCATACAAGTCTGGTCAGATGGAATGTGGTTCGGTTGACGAGCAACTCCTTGGCGAGGAGATGGATGTTCTAATTTGCGATGCCTCCGTTCGAGGTCACGGAATGAAAATTCAACAGGTGCTATTCTTTTTTATTCATCTCTGTTCCGTTGCTCAGTGTTTGCAGGGGACATACTCACTCGACAACATTTTGGTCCCGATCGCGCTCAAGACACTGCACATTCCCGATCTCGTTCCGTGGAACGGGTCCAACGAGATGGCTATATGGAGTGAAGGCGCGCCTTGCTGACTGCCAGCTGCAGTGGGCGATCTTCCGAAGCAACGCTGAGCTCGTTGGACTTGATTTGGCCGGTGAGGTCTTCAATTTCTCGTCGCAAGTACAATTCTAACCATTATGTCAGGGCTGGAGATACTCCCTACCTTCTATTCTCGGCGACGGACCGTACAACCAGGACTTACATCACCCAGCCATGGGAGAGTGGTGTTAAGTTTTCGGTACATTCACTGGGTCGTGACGGTGTCCAAGGCATCGTGCACGGTATCTTGACGGCATTCTCCCATTTCACCTATCAGTACAGCAACCATCGGAGCGTTTACACGGACTTTCAGGGTAGGTCTCCATTCCTTCTCGAGAGACTTACTAAACCGTTGCATTTTTTTCTAGGCAACCGAACAATTGGCGGTTGGAAGTCTTTGACTCCCGCACACATATGAGGTGAGTAATTTGTACGATACTTCCTTCTAGACTAATAATCTGAACACTAGGACCCTGAAAGATAGTCCTTCTGGCTACCCTGCATTCGAGGATCAAGGGCGCGAGGGTATTGACCTGTTTGTCCACAACCACATTTGTGGATCTGTTTGCGGTGATCTTGGACTTAATTCCATTCCCCTCGTCTTTCCCGCCTGCTTAAATCCATCCCATGAATAGCTATACACTCCTTAATCCTTAGATATTTATATGTTCTCGGGCTGAATAATTTTTATTCGCTTGAACAACTTGTGTTTTCCTCGCGTGCAAGACACCGACCCTCATTCCACACCAAGAGAATGGCTTCAACTGGATTTATCATTATTCTCTCAGCTCTCCACCATGTCTGGATCTCGCCGTGCCATCGATATATGTTAAACTTACTGATTAAATTGCCAAACATTGCCGGAAATGTTGCCCTTAATGCAACCTTAATGACGACCGGGGAGTCTTAAACCCGAGGATCCCTAGCGCGTGTGTGAGAGTTATTCACCACATCTGATTTTTCGAAGTGAATCCAAGGATGGCAGCCCAGTTTCTGAATAGCTACACACGAGTTCGCGTCTTCAGTTTGGGCGATCAAAACACGTGACCGCGGCCCTCCGCACTGAAATTCTGAAAAGTAATGCACAAGCTCTTTTACTGATCTTTCTAGACCATGGGTCCCCCGAGATTTGTCAGGATTAACTATAAGGAATGAGATTTTATTTACGGGACTCCCCGTGTTATTTTGTGGTCTCACGTCAGAATTTTGTATGCGGTGCGGGAATTTTACATTTAAAATGTACTACAACTGGATAGCGTCAGAGAAAATAGCCTCGGTGGGGATCGTCCAAGGCGAGTGGCCCTTGGCCTTCAGCTCCGCCACAACATAGCGATTTCGGTGCTTGATCATCTCGTCGAGGAAAAAGTTATACCGAGTTACCTCCATATCGCGCACAATTGCAATATAACCACCAAACCAGACATTGGTCTGCTCGCAAATCGAGGTGTTGAATTGCCACTTCCCATCGGGTGTTATCATCTCTGGAAAAGAGGCCGGATTGCAGTACCGTTGGCAATGGAGATCGGTGATTTTGTGCTTGCAGTTGAAATGGAAGACATCACCGGCTTGCCGGTGTTCTTGAAGTGCTGGTCGTTGATTGCGCGTTGGTGCGCATCGAGTTTACAGTTATTGTCGAAAATAAAATATTCGGGAGTTGATTCCGGCGTCGGGAAGGTAGCTTTCGCGAAGAGCTAAGAAGCGGTTAATGACAAAATTGAAACTTTATTGCTCGAATCAACTCCCGTTCACCGCCGAAACCGCCTCGGATCCGAAGAGAGTGGCGCGAGAGAGGATAACTCCACAAGTGCGCATAATTAGCTGCTCATTATGGGTCCATCTCCCACCAAAAATCGCTCTCAGCCTGCGATTCCCCGCCTCCGGCTTCCCATCACAGCTCTCGGGGTCAATCTCGACTGGACCTTTGGGTCCAAGGTCGAAGATCACTTCGTGGTCCGCCTCTACCGCCTGGTTGGCCACAGAATCATCGGGAACGTAGACCCCGGCCTTCTTCAAACGAGAGCGCAATTGGAACATTGCCTCGCCCCGCTTAAAATAGGCGGTTTCCAGTGCACGATGGTGGGGATCGTTGCACGTTCGATGACCCGGGGCAATATCGAGGGGGCATTCTATGACCGCGCACTTGAGGCGCAAATGCTGATGATCGGCACAGAAATGTTGGCGCAGGGACGGTAAAGGAATCTGGCAGTCGTGGACTTTGCACGACCGATGACCTATGGTGTTGCCGTCACAAGCGGCTGCGTGCATTTTCACTGGAATTCAAGTCAATAAGAGGACACAGAACACAAAGTGGAGACCGACCTAGGTGGCCATGCTCGTTCTCATATACAACAAAGCAAAGATCGCAGGCCATGCGCATAGCACTCCTGGCCGGTGCCCTCCATAGCACTGTTACGCTCCGCCAGAGCCTGCTCCTGTAGAATGTAGAAATTAAACAAAGCTCATGACGCACAAAGCAACTGAATGCGCACCATGCGATCACTTTGGCTTTGCTCATCGTGCGGAAGCATTAAGATGCCGCCATGCTCAGCCTTGTCGAGTAAAAGTGAATATAAAAAGAACCCGTTCATGGTGTCCTCCTTGCGGATTAACCTCGTTGTGTTCCAGTCGTCTGGCGTAAGATGTTTTGTGTTGTGATATATGGCGGTGAAAGCGAGCTTATTATTTAAGACGTGCTGACGTGGTGTCGACAGAGCCTGGTTGTAAATTCTGGCACAGTTGGTGGCCGACAACCTGAGGCACAGAGTGAGAAGAAGCAGAAGGAAAGAAAGCAGGCTTACCAGCCGAAAACCATGTTGTTTGCGAAGAGTTCAAGCAGCGCACTTTCAATGAAGAAGTGCTGCGCCACCTGGACGACATCGGGGACGCCACCATAATATGTCCGAGCCGAGGTTTTCTTGTGGACGTGGTAATTGTGGTAGTACCTAGTTTTACAAGCTACTCTGGGATTACTGACGACGAAATGAATCAAGTCCAATGAAAAACTGCTTACAGCGGCAATACAGAGATGTGGTGTAAACCGGGAGTGCGCCGTGCTCCAATGTAAACAATGTCGCGGTGTGTGTGAGCAGTTCCCCGAGTGTTAATATATTCTCGTCGTCCCGATGGTTCACGCAATCAGCAGTCTTACACGACCGAGTGGGGGGATATAGATGCCGAAATGCTAGTAGTAGGTGTCAGTCAAGCACCGATAATTAGATCTATGGGTACTAACAAGTCTGGTGGCAGACAGATGCATCATTGTACGCAAGAATCTCGTCCACAGTGGGCGAGATGATAGGCTGAGTCCACACAAGCTCTCGGAAAGCCGTCCAACAAATTTCGGTGAGGCGTGTATCTTTTTCTCCTAGTGCTGTGGCTAACGTCCGAAGAATATACGACGGAAGCTCCGTGGGGCACTCCAGTTTATTGTGTTGCGAGACCTCGATGGACTCTCTCGCAAGCGATGCATACCGGATGAACAGGTTTAGGCCATGGAAACTGACGAGGCCGAGCTCTGGGCAGTTTTGAATAGCAGCTGTGATCTGCTGGAGACTCATTGAAGCGCCAGAAGGCCTGAAAAGCGTGGAGGACGCGTCAAGAGGGAAGGCGCATTTTGAAATGAGCCGGCTCGCATCAATGTGTGTCTCTGTTTACTAACGCCGCCCGAAAGCTCCACATCAATTCTACGCGCACTTCATTTTCGTCCATCTATTCTACGCGCCCGTCCCGGCTAACAGATTCTGATTGACATGCGCGTAGATTCTCTACGTAGAATGATTTCCCAATGGATCCGACGTCCTCCGCTTCAAGTTCGACGCTGTGCAACGGCATCCCGCGTACCCCGGCTGACGACATCAGCAAACCCTGTTTTTTGCCCTAGTTGCCCATAGTTGCCATAGTTCACCCCCGAACTACATAGAACTACATAGTTGAGGCTCAACTACATAGCACTATGTAGTTTGGGCCCAACTATGTACAACTACACAGATCGGGGCCAAACTAGGTAGTTCGGGCCCAACTATGGAGAACTACATAGTTGAGCCCCAACTACATAGTTCCAGCCGAACTGCATAGAACTGTATAGTTGAGCCCCAACTATGTATTTGGGACTTAGCCGCGCTTGGATTGTGCTCCTACTACTAGTTAATTTGAAACTGATGGAATTCAATAGTACTACGACAGAAATGCTATGAACGAAAAGGCACCAACTCCCAATTTGCCGAACTCACGTGGTGACTGTATCACCACAATCCCTTCGCGTATATGGGACGCTGTTCGGAAATCGGATGCAGTGCCCTGCGGAAGGTGGCCGAAGCTATATGGGGGAGTGAGACGACGACGACGAGGGTGATGAAGCGAACTCGTCCTTTTCTTTGACGTTGATCCAAACCCAGCCGAGTCGTTCCGGCTTTTTGGATTTGCCCAATCTGCGCGCAAACTTGGGGAGGCTGTGCATTGAGCGGATAGAGAGGTTGCGCGTGCGGGGAGTGCCCGCCGGCGTGGGCGTCTGTGAGCGCTGGGGCGGAGGTGTTGCGGGCAGCATCTGCGAACGTTGGGGCTCGGGCCTTGCCAATGCGGGCAAGCGCACGTTGTAGCTGTAGTCCCATTCAAGAACATCAGATGGCGAGGCGGGTTTGGGAGGCGGCCAGTGTTTGTGGAGGCGCCAGTTGGGTGTGGGTGCGGGTGACTGCCCCGTGAAGAAAATACCTGTGGGCGACAGCCGCGTCAATAAACATCCGGAGATGGCTGGGACGATACTGACTAGCGTAGCCCGGCGTGTTGGGTGCCTCGAGGGCGCACCAGTTAGCCGACTCGTCGTCGGACATCTGGTTCTCAACGTTGATATAGTTGGAAGTGGAGGTGGTGGTTACCGAAAATGTGGAGGACTGTTCTATAGTTAAGTCACAGAAGCATAGAGTGACTGGCAATATGCACCATATTGCCCTTGTTCTCGCTGCCCATGCCGTCGGACGGTTCGCTCTCGAAAAAGCCCTCGTCACTGAAGTCGTCGCTGATTCCATCCTTCATGTATTTGAGCCACGCCTGGGCAAACAACGTTCGCGGATCGAATGCAAAGTCGCCATCCAGATCCCTGGAAGCAAGACGCGAAGTGATTCACGTTGTGGGCCTTCTTGAGCATGGAGCCCCGCAGGTACACGTCGAGGCCATCGAGCATAGAGGACGTCTGCGTGCGGCCGCACGTAGGGCGATCGGGAAAGAACTTGGACTCGGCGAATGGTCTTGGCGGAAGAATTGGGAGGTGCCGGTGTATTCGGACGGGGGTATAGCGAGGTGCCTATGGTCAAGACCTGTGAGAGGTGTCGAAGGCGCCAGAGGGAGTTTGGTACAGATCGAAGAACCGAGTAGATCATACTAGATGGGCGTCAGTCGAGCCAGAGTCCAGCGCGATTGAAATCACAATGCGCATCACATCAGTCATGTGATCAAACCGAACCATCGCCTCTTTCTTCCTTCCACCGTGACCAACTCGCCGCCGCCGTTGTCAAGTCTCACCATCAGCAAACCCGGGGCTTGCTACGTAGCACTACGTAGTCCCTGTAGTTCTGTAGAAAGGGTACCCCTTACGTAGTTCCATGTAGTTGAGGGGGTTTCTACACGGTTCTACGTAGTTGAAGGGGTTTCTATGTAGTTCTACGTAGTTGAGGTTCTGAAGGTAAGAAAAGTCTTACTCAATCACCGGCCACCCAGTGCTCCACTACTGCTATCTTACATTGTTCAATTCAAGGGTAACCAGTCATGTCAATTCAACTAATTAACCAATGTCTTATTGGATCGTAATTCTATTCTAAGTCATTAAAACTAAACAAAGTGCTTCCTGAGAGAATCGAACGCGCGACCTCGGGGGTTCAGGCAAAAGACAGAGTTCCGTGCACTAACCAACTGAGCTAAGAGAGCATGTAAGCCAATGGGAATGATTCTGATACATAGGTACCCTCCTATATCCAAGCCAGATTACTCTTCTCTCCGCCCACACCCGTTGCCCATTCACACTGTCTGCTGTATCTGGGGTGTGGATAATTTTCTATCCACTCTGAAAGACTTCACTTTGAAAAAAAAATCCAGGGTGTGTAAAATATGTGGTAGATGCTAAAAATAGACCAAAACCAAAGTTGTAGAGCTTGAAGAGAGCTACAAAAGTCTTCTCTACCACTTTTTGCCAAACAGCTTGGTTGAAGCGTAAAACACAAAATACTTTCCAACACGCGACAATTTTCAAAGTCAAAACAACTTAAAACCAGACCTTCTGCAATTTCCTGAACAATCAGATCTTCATAATGTGTGGTGAAGAGTGGACAGTTGGGCGCTGATCAGAAACCACATAATACCCCGTTGAACTACATAAACTACATAGAATCCCCCAAACTACATGGAACTATGTAGAGTCCCTACAAACTATGTAGAACTACATAGCACTACATAGTTGAGCTGAAACTACAGCCAACTACAGCCAACTACACCAACTATGCCAACTACAGCAAAAAAGAGGTTTTGCTGATGACCGGTGCACCTCGCACGTCACTCACACTTGCGCGCTCAAGCTCAGACCCCAGCGCTCCCTTACACCTATCGACTGCGGGATTCCACCAGCATTGTGTTCATCACGCTGACACCACCCACGACGCTCCCCATCGAGTTTGGCGGCTCCAGCGCGCGCCGCAACACGCCGGCTGCGTGAGTATTACTCCTCGTATCTCCGCACGCTCATCCGCCTTCCCACTCAGTTGCACGCGGCGCCTTCACATCTAGAAAGAAACGGATTCAGTGTTGCAGAAAAAGGTGCGTACGCTGGTAATAGAGCTCGTTGCGCTTTCTCAACACCTGTTTACCGCTGCCCTCGTGTGTCCGTGGTCGCTGCGTCTACTTTCTCTACCCCAACCCCCACCTCGCTGTTCAATGCCTTCCCCACCGCCGCCTCGCGCCCACCGCGGCAGCCTCAACTCCGACATCCGGTACCTCCTGACGTGAGACGCACCCGCGCATGTCCAAGCTGCTGTTGCGGAGACGCCAGCGCGCGAGTCCAATGCGTCGCACGATGTCCAACACGCGCGTGACAAGTCCGCGGGACGTAGCAGCCGCTCAGACCGTATTATAGATAATGTTATACGTAGTTTCATTCCGCAATATACGATATTTGAACATCTGCTTGTGTGGGCGTGCGTGATAGGGCGACTATGGTTGAACTATAGGTAAACTAGGGTTGAACTATGGGTAAACTATGGTGGAACTATGGTTGAACTATGTAGCACTACATAGTTGGGGGCCGAACTATGTAGAACCGGCCAAACTATGTAGCTCTATGTAGATGGTACCCTTGCTATGGCAACTATTGCAACTACACTGACTATGTGAACTACCTAGCGCTGTGAGCTATCACTTTGTGATACGCTCCCTCCGTGGCTGAAAAAGGCAAATACGCACTACGGAGCACGCACAGAAAAAGGAAGCAAAAACGACCTGACCCCGAATCGAACGAGGGACTCGCAATTATGCAATATTGTGAGGAAACCGACAATGCGCGTGTTACCATTACGCCACCAGGTCTACGCTACAAGACGTCAAAGAAAAGGTGTCGACCTACGGTTGATTCTCTCCTGTGGGAAAAAGTGTACACGACCTGACCTCGAATCGAACGAGGGTCTCGCAACTGTCATATTGCGCAGAAGTCAACTGCGAATGCGCGCGTTACCATTACGCCACCAGGCCTACCACTGCAAAAATCCCCAAATCGCCACGGTCCTCACGGAAATTGACAAATTGACATGATGCATACGCAGAACACGGAACGGTAAACATCGCCAACGCGGGGTACTGCACGGAGTACGGAAAGTGTCGCCACGCGGTACATATCAAAGCTACGGAAGGAGGTGCGAGCTACGGAGTACGGAAATTGGGCGCACGGGCAGCAACGTTACAGTCCGTGGGTTAGGTATCTCCTTCAAGCGCACGGGAAAGCATGGAGATCCCCGCCACGAGGCAAGGAGGGCAGTGTTGAAACGGGTCCGTGGACGAATGAGGAATAAGGTCGCGCGAGTATAAAAGCAGGGACGTCCGTAGAAGAAATCATCTTATTACCTCCCACTGCTCATACCTAAGCTACTCCCCCTCGATCATACGGGGTGAGAATCTAGTCAAATACATACTCGCTCAGGTTGCACCGCCCTCCGTGGGACCAACCAAGGTCAAATTGGACCAAAGCTTCAATCAAGGAGGCTTGTCCGTAGTACTTCCGGCTTAATAGAACGAGCCAGAAGGAATTATAGAAAACATCGGTGTTGATAGCTCGCGTGGTTGTAGTACGCGCGGCGAAACTTCCAAACGGCCAGCAGCCCAACTTAGCAGCGTGTAACCGTTGGCTTGGGCCTCGAACGCAGATCCGTGCGCGGAGTACCACCCCCATCGTCGCGGAAGGCTTATCCAATTCGATTATAACCACTTCACGATTCATTCTCACTACTTCGCCACACACACGCCCACGGAATTGACACTCCTTGGCCGTACCACCACAGCGTAGAGAAAAAGCTGGGTTACGAAGGACTACGCTATAACCCGTCCGTTGTGTTCAACAGTTCTGAAGATACTGCTTGCCCAACCTATACGAGGCAAGGGGATAAGAAAAGGAACCATATAGCCCAGGCATCTCGACACGGAACGGCGTTCATCTTGCGGAGCGTTGCCCTTCGCGCAAGTGTAGAAACCCTCCGATCAAAGCTTTCCTGGAAGGCTAGCCCCCCAACGAGGAAATAAATCCTCGAGGAACCTAGCGAGACTGTTCATTCCGTACGGAAGGAACTGTACCACCACCACCACCACCATTTTAAAATACATAACATTGCGTGTACTACAGTAGTAGATGAATCTCCGCGACAGAGAAATTTCCCTCTAGAGGACGAACTAATTTCGTGCTTTTGCCTGACTATACCACACCCAGTCAGACAACTCACGGAACCGCAGTCCGTATCACAGCGCTACCTAGTTGGACCAGGTTTTGCTGATGGACTTATATCCGCACCTGTTCTACGCAGATGTGAATAAGCATCTCTTTACTGTACTTGTGTTTGCTGAGCAGCGTTGGGACTCGTATACAAGATGGTTCATTTCGGTTGAGCATGAGGGTGGTGAAAGCCGAGCGGGACGGAACAAGCGGCCGAAAGGGCCGATGACTTCTCACGCCAAGACCAATCCGCGCCGTGCAGCCAAACTCACCGACCAACTCCCTTCAAGTCTCCTCAGCAACCGTCGTTAACGCCATCCTCGCTGCTTAGCCTGCTCCCGCACCGTCTCCCTCAGCGCGCTTCCCATCCCAACGTCGTCGTCCGCGTCCACGGCGCACCCGCTCTCTCCCTCAACCTATACCCAAACTATCGCTCAAGCCTCGAGTCTGATCATGACACACTGCCCGCCGAACGACTAGTGCTACCAGCAAGTGCACCCCATGTTGCGCGCAAAGCACGGCCGGCAACTGCTTCCCTCCCTTGTCCCCTTTTCTCCCTTCCCCTCGCTGCACAACCGCCTGTATTTGGTGGTGGGCAAACGCGGTTCTTGATCCGTGACGAGCACCGCCACACTTTAGCGGGCGCCATCAAAAAAGGTTGACCCACGCCTTGCACTCCCATTGTGGGCTCAATTTAGGAAATTGGATGGACTTTCTTGTAAAATCTCAATAGTAACATGGTTCTGCATGACCCCATTAATGTGGGGTTTTTTCTCGTGCGCCACTGTTGAAGATTCAGTTAACTACACATTATCACACGCGTGTCAGTGCCATTTTGGGCGAAACCGCTTCACGTTTTGCACTACATGCAGCACAAATTATGCTGAGCTCCCGCAGACAAACTAACTTCATAGGATCCAAAGAACAAAATGGCCGGGGGGAATTGCGAAATTCGCATTTTTGCGCGAAAACGAGCATCGTGATTTGATCGTGATGGTGCGATGTAATATGAGATCTTTGCCATTTCTTCGAATTTCGGAAATCCCCCCGGCCATTTTGCGGAGATGGTGCATAAACTCATTTTATTCCTTTGAGGTCGAAGACTTCCGCAGTTCAATAGTCTACAAAACGTGAAGTGAGAATTGGGTCAATCAAATTCTCGGCAACTCGGCATCCGACCCGTGGGACTAAATTGATGGCGTCGCGCATTGCCCACCACCACCAGTGTATTACGGTGCGCGTGGCGACTCCCCATACGGTACGTCTCTCATTCCCTTACTTATTCATACTTACTTGTTCTTTATCTAGTCTCTTGTGCACACACTCACTTAAAGGTATGTATGTGCTCGCATTACTCCTTCTCTTTATCTACTCACACACTCACTTACAGCACGCCGCCGCTTACCCTCCATGAAGTAAGCCACCGACCCACCGAGGGCGGGAACAAGCACAACGAAGAGCCGGATGATAGCAAGCCACACGCGGGGACCGTTCGTCGTACGTACGCCCGCACGCCGCTTCCTCCCCCTACTCACCCATCTATCGCGCGCGCGGCGTTGTGTGCATACGCCATCTGCGCAAGCGGGGACGTCAGCGCTGCTGAGAAGGAAAATTCAGGACAGCGTGTGGTACGTTCTTTTTTTTTTTTGCATCGCATCCCCTTCCACAACCCCTCCTTTGTCCTCATCTCCCTCCTTCATCTCCCCACCCTATCCCTCGTTGTCGCCGCCCTCCTTTACACCCTCCTCACCCTCCTCACCACCGCCGCACCCGCGCCCCCGCCCGCGCTGTCGATGCCAGATCCCGCTTGCGCAGCCTCAATCGCACTCGGCGCGGGTATGCGCATGCCCTGCGCGTCGAGTCTCTGCGAGCGGAGACGGTGCGCGTCTAGTCCCCGCATGTGGGGATGGTCGTTGCCGCCGCGTGCGGGGACTCGTTCCCACGCGGAGAGGGTCGTTGCCGCGACGTGCGCGGCCTCGACATCCCATCTGCGTGCTCGTGACTCCCGAGCCGTGCACTTGCCTGCCCTGCCCTCGTTCTCCTCTTCTCCCAGCGCTTCCCCCCTACGTGCACGTACTGACCCACTCGCCCGCGTAGAAACGTGCTGACACGCATCCGACCCTTACGCCGCTCAAACCCGCGTCGCCTCAACGCCACCACCAACACCCTAGCTGCATCAAGTCTAGATGATTCGGGGGTTAGAAAAAGGTATGTAGTATATCCTTATCGCTTCTGCGCGCACTTACGATTGCGACCCAGGTTGGCAGCGCGAGATGTGTCAACTCCGCCGTCCCCGCTGCCCTCAATCCCCGGTGCTATCCTCAAGCCTCATGCCCTAGGTGTGCGCCTTCCTTTTCTATCTCATCTCCATCTCCATCCCCATCCCACTTCTCCATCCCCATCCCACTTCTCCATCCCCATCCCACTTCTCCTTCCCCTTCACTCTCGATCATTGCCCCGCTCTACGTTCCCTCCACTCGCAGCGAGTGTGCACGTACACTGCGCAGTCTTCTATGTAGCTCCGCGGCCCGAGTGTACGCACATCCTCCGCTTGCCCGTGGCCCGTCCATGTAGGCGTGGGCACCTGCACCGGCCTTTATTCAGGCGCGGGTGGTCGCAGGCGTGCAGCGGGGCGTGCTGTATGTGTACACATCCGGGCAGCAGCCGGTTCCGAGTGCGGGGAACCCATTCTCGGACTCGCGTGTCTGCTTGGACGAGGAGCGTGTCCAATCCATGTACTTAGAATTCGACGTTCACGTACTGTATGTATGTAGTCCGCCACGAATATATCAATTTTGCGTTCTAAAAAATCTGCGTGATGGGTGAGTGGGGAATGGCAGGAAGTTGCGGGAGCGTACATACGAAAAGCCCAGAGATTTAAGCTGTGCGCGCAGATTCAATGATTCGACGAATGGTGATTTCGACGTAGATCTGAAGAGAACGAATGGTGAATAACTTGTTGCGCGACGATAATTCAAACGCTGAGGCCTGAGGGGCTTACAGCGAGAATTCCATTCATTTGTTTCAAGGATTTGGAAAGATTGCCAGACCGGAATTTAGCGGGGGGAATCTACGCTGCGAGTAAAGTGAGTGAATATTTAATGAATGAACCGCGGGATGGACAACGAGTTCTCGGGGTCTGGGATTTTAAGCAAAGAGAAGGAACCCGGAGGAGTTGGTTAGTTGTGTTAGAATGAAGGAGACGAAATGAGGGAAGACTAGAACTTGAAGTAAATAATTCGGCGGGGAGTCAAGTCCACGCCCCGAACCGATTGGACCTTGGTGAACTCGACCAAAGTCCAGATGAATGAAAACGCACCTAGGTTTGGGTTGAGCTTGAGTTTGAACTCCCGTGTGGACCTCAAGCTTGGAATCTTGATTCGACTTACAACGGGAGGACTGTTCGAAGAGAGGACATGATGTGCAAACACAAAAACCAACGTTCGATGGTCAGTATCCGGCGGCCAGGGGTATATCCCGGCGATGAATTCTACCCAGATCCGAGTCCAGGTTAGCAACCAATGAAAAACGAACGAAGGCAAAAAATAAGTTGAACAAAAACAGAGTATGCACAACGGTGAGATGGCTCAACGTTGCGTCGAGCCATGCAGTGTTGAACCATCGAAGCTTCAATGAAAACATACGATGTATGCATTTGAAGCTCACCTTGATTCACATCGAAAATTTGGTCTATCGAAATAACATGGTCAGCAAAGATTCAACGAAGCCATTGATAAAGAAAATAATACAGTAGGTGTGTGGCTTCAACCTCGCACACCAAAAATGTAAAGCCTGCTTTAACAAACATGGCTTTGATGCAATGGTATGTTCAACGCATAGAAAAAAATCATTGATAGATGTACACGAAGTAAAGATAAAGTGCGAGTGGATGAATGAATAAATGAACTGGAAGCTTACCTTCGTCGAACGGTCATCGAGACCTTGAACTTGAACCTGTCCTAATCTTTCTTGAAGTTGAACTTGATACAAATGTCGAGAATCTTTGAAGGATTAGCAGTGCGCCAATGTAGCGATATAAGAGTAAGATCACACATCTTCAAGTTGAAGCAAAACCGGGCTGAGCCGCCTGGGCCAAATTGACGATGGTCTCCGCGGTCCGGACAGAGTTCTTGCATTGTTCAAGCATTAGGGTCAGTCAGAGTAGCTTCCCGGCGTCGTTTCTGGACTCGTTTCTCGAATTGATGGAGCGTGAGAGAAACGAGAAACGAGTTCAGAAACGATCTAGAAACGACTCTGGAGTCGTTTCTACATGTCGTTTATCGTTTCTGATGTCGTTTCTCCCCGCCAAAAGACGGACTCCCGCGTTTCTGTCAGACTTATGATGCCAACAGACTTTGAGAAACGACTTCAGAAACGACTTCAGAAACGACGTCAGAAACGCCCCGAAAAACTTACTCTGACTGACCCTATTGGAACGGGGATCCGGGTCGAGTGAGACGTGGAGCGGCGAGTTCTGGATTCAAAGTGTGCTCACCATAAGTCATTTGAATCTTGAATCTTGAACGTTGAACTTGATCATGAACTCGACAATACTTCTTCGACTCGAAGGTACAAACGTCGAGGACCTATGAGGAGTTAGTGCCAATGTAAGGATGAAAGAATAAGCCACACACCTTGGACCCAAGCAGGACTTGACTCGACAAGATTGGGGATAGTTTCGGCGAGTCAGACAGTGTTTCAGGTTACACTTCCACATGGCACAGACGAGTCCTCGATGGATAGATTAAGTCGCCAGAAGGCGAAAAATTAAGAAGGGTCTGAGGCGAAGTCCAAGTATGCTTAAGCCGTTTGAAACATGAAATGCATGAGAGGTTGAGGTTGTGTGCGAAGGGGCTGAGGTACATTGAAAGATTATATGAGCCCAGATGAAGGTCAGTAATATTGTCATGGTCAAAAGAATCGAACAGAATTCAAAGCAAACCTGGATGGTATCCATTTGACGATAGTCCCCCCGCCCAAATCCAGGCTAGGGAGCGTTTAAACAAGGTCCGGGATGGGCGCAAGAGGTCAGTTACGATGCGTTGAAGCAGGATTAAAAGTACATGCCATGAATTTTGTCAATATTTGACCATGGTCCCCGACGTTAAGGTCGATCGGTCGGACGGCGTTTAAGGGTCGAGTTGTCACAGCTTGAGAAGGTCAATCCGGTCGAGTAAACCGTGTGCAGGAAGTGTTGTTCAAGTTCTGGAAATAAAAATTCAAACGAGGAAAGGGAGCACTCAAGTCAACATACTTACCCACAAGGCAAATATTGAAGCAAACGGTCAGCGGCGGTCCAAGGCTTGTGAATAGCGGCATGGTGTCGGCAGGTCACTCTGAATCGGTGTGCCGTTAGAGTGGAGGTGCATTGCAAAGAAGCACGGCAAAATAATCCTGAAAATCGGGTTAATGGTGAAATGAAAGGTCTGTAGCACACAATTCGAGATTAATAGAACCCGCAATAAGTCTGAGATGCATCGAAGGCATGGTTCATCCAAAAGAAAGAAAGCAAAAAGAAGAAATGAACGGTTGAACGCCGCGGTGGAAGGTATAACTAAGTTGCGGGCTTGAATCGAAGCCATTGCCTCGGAGTACTCAATGCTTCGACGGGAGAGAAATAATCAGACTCAAAAACGAAGGCCCTAAGACATTGAAGCAAGGGTCGAAGATCTCAGTGTGCTGAATCAAAGCTTCGAAGACCTCATAGTATGACTATGGCGACGTACCTGAATCAAGCAAAACTCGTTCAACTCCGCGAAGCCGTTGGTAAGTGAGAAATCCAACCAACACCGGAAACTCGGTCAGTCCAAATCCGAGCCAAAATGGGACGAAACTGATTTACTTCAAACCCACTCGGATTTGATTCAAGTGGGCAGTGAACAGGGTGAGTTGTGATTGAACAAGATTTGCCGCAACTCGACTAGAAATCATGATGACGATGGCGCGTAGAATTCGATGCGGCGCAAGCGTTGAATGGGTTGGAAGTAAACTGTATTGAAGGTCTGTGATGGAATTGAGGATAGAGAATCCAAAAAATCGGCAGGCATACCGAAAAACGTAAGGAAGTACATAGACAGTAATCTAAAGTGGTCAGTGAGCGCAAAATTCAAGCCAAGGGCCGCTCAAGGGAGTTCTGGGTGAGCGCAGGAGGTCAGTATCATGAGATGAAGCAAAAGTGTGAGCACACACCATGATATTTGACAATAATCAATAATTTGAGCGTAATCCCCGCGGAAAGGGTACCGCAAGATCGACCAGTCAGGGCATTGAAGGTTTGAAGCCCGGTGAGGCCGATCCAGTGAAGGAAGCCGTCCACAGGAAGGGTGGCTGAAGCCCTGGAAACAAATAAGAAGGGCAGATTCAGGAAAGGATACGGTGAATCGCATACATACATATTATGCTAGGCAGCAAAGTTCGAGTCTTGAAGTAGAAGTCGAAAAGCATTCCGAATCCATAGCAAAAGGTGGTTCTTACCAATGAGTGCGCCAGGATTCAAGAATAATTCGACGGGGGGTAGGTAGGTTTTAGGGTGCCTAAATCGTGGTTGAATCCAGTTGAGATCGAATTTGAGGCGAAGATGCTGTCATCGTTGAAGCTGCTGTGAGTTTTGAAGTCGTTGAAGGGCAGTGTGAAGCCGTCGAAGTGCTCGAGTAGCCAAGAAAATTGAGGTGAAATTAATGCACAGTCATCTGTGAAAAACAATGAGCAACCTAATAGAAGGAACGGTGAATCGCGTACCTTGCCCTAGTTGAAGCCAAAGCTGCGCAGTGGTTAGATCGGAGGGTCCAGAAGAGCTACTAGTACATAGTGAAGGCCTGGAAAAGTTATAGAAGTGAGCAAAATTCAAATGAGTTAAGAAGGCGAAGTTGAAGCATCCTTGCCCGTTTATGTCCGTGCGCGTTTGAGGTGGTGTGGTTGATGTTAACCAAACGACGGGGTGATTTGCGCCAGGCAAGGGCGAAGTCGGGGCCGAGGGCGTAGGGAGGGCAGAACAGAGGTCCGGCCACATTACTGCCGGGTGTGCCGAAGGATGTGGCCGAGGAGTGGAAAGTGGGCGAAAGTGGGTGAGTGAAGGAATCCAGCCCGTAAGTCTGGCTCATCTAGCGGAGTCTGGCGGTTGAGGGTGTCATGGTGCAAGCCGAGCGGGACGGAACGGGTGGCCGAAAATGCCGACGACTTTCCACGCCAAGCCTTTTCCTCTTTGCCCAACCCGCGCCCAACTCAAGCACGACTCGACCTCCTCTGCGTCCCCTTCAACCGTTCTCTTCCACCTCGACGAACTCACCATCCTCGTCCGCGTCTTCGGCCTCCTCCTTGGCGCCTGCTCCCGCGTCGTCCTCTTGGCCTCTCTTACTCAAGCACCTGTGTCAGAGCGTACGAACTGCCCGCCAAACGACTATTGCTACCAGATTGCACTGGGAGAAGGTCAGCACGACTACTTCGACCTCTCGTTTCCCTTCTCCCACCCCCCTCGTGCCGCTCCCTTCCTCTTTACCCTCGCTGCACAACGGCCTTAATTGCCTGTCTCGCGCGGCGTGCCGTTTGGTCGCCGCTGCTGCCGCATAGCGCAGGGCCGCGCCTTGTGCCGTACGCGCTCGGAGCTCGCTCACAAGCAGCCAGCGGCCAACGTCGTCTCCATCCCTCTCCCCACATCACCTTCCCTCCCCTGCTCTCCAGCGTCCTCTTCTCCCCGCCCCGCCTCTCATTTTACTTGCATTACCTTTCGTACTTGTTCACACACTTATTTACAGCACGCCTACCTCAAGACTTCGACTCGCCGACACTGGGACCGCGCGTGACGAGGACGCGGGGGACCGCTTGACTCGCGAACAGGGTACGTACACCCGCACAGCGCCTCCTGAAAATACCACCCACTACCCCCCGACGTCGCGGCGCAGCGTAAGCCCAGCTTGGTGGGAAAGAGATTTTGAGGGTGCATATGTACCTTCTGGTCTCTCTCTTTTCTTCTTCAATCACGCCCTCTTCCCCTCCTTCGTCCCCATCTCACATCCGCTCCTTCTTCGTCCCCGCCCTCGCCCTCGTGTACACCGCCGCACTCCCACTCCCACCCCCACCCGCGCTGTCGACAACGTGCCAGGTCCCTTTGGGGCGGATTCGCACTCGCACTCGCCACGGGTGTATCAGCGCACGCAGATGCTGTGCGCGTCGAGTCCCCGTATGCGGAGGCGGCGCGCGTCTAGTCCCCAGGCAGCGGACTACCGAGTCCTGCGCGGCGAGGGTCATGGCCGCAGTGTGCGCGGCCCGGCATCGCATCTGCGCGCGTTGAGCCTGCGCTTTCGTACCCGAGCCATGCCCACCGCTCACTGCCCTCCCCTTCTTCTCCTTTCCTCCCGGTGCTTCCCGCCTACGCGCACACATTCTGACCCCCTCGCGCGCATAGAAGCGTGACGACAGACGCCCGCCCTCTCACAGCGGCAAAATCTGCTTCGAGCTCGTCGCCTCAGCGCCAACGCCAACACCCCTCGCTGGATCAAGTCTGGAAGATTCGGGGGTTAGCATCGTAGAAGAGAGCACGCAAGGTACGTACCGTACGCTCCTCGTGCTCCTGCGCGTGCTTGCCACATCGAATTCCGCGCCGCACCCTGGGCGCGCTGCCATACGGAGGTGCGACCGAGCGTGCACAGACTGCCCTCAAGCACGCGCGCCGCGCCGGCGCCTGCGGGTGCGTCCTCCACACACTCCCTCTCCATCTACCCACATCCCCGCTCCCGATCGCTCTCCATCCCCACCCGCGCCCTACTCTACTACCACCCGCGGCGAGTGCGCAGGCCCGGTGCTCCTCGTCCCGCATCGCCCCGCCCTCGCGTACACTGCCGCACAACGCACCCGCACCCGCGCGAGTCGAGTGTACCTGGCACCAGCTACCAGGTGCCGTTTCGCGTCGCACTCGGCGCGAACTCGATGCGCGTGTGGATGTCGTGTGCGTCGAGTCCCCATGCATGCAGCGGCCATGCTGCAGCTCCTGCAGTGCGCGGACGCGTGAGCCGAGTCTTGCGCGGCAATCGTTCCTGTGCGTCCAATCCACGCAGCAGCCACGCCGTATCGGCGCTGCTGATTCTCGAGCCACACCCTCTATCCTCCTATCCCCTCCTATTCCTTCTCCGTACACGTACGTACCCGTGCACGCCGCATATTCATCCCTACGTAATTATCGAATACATCCATTCTGCCAAATGACCTGTGGAATTCTCGGTAGTCAAGTTGTGCGCCGGCTCCATTGAATTGAAGGGAAGCTGGGAAGCTTATCTGGAGTCGAGGCTTTGCGAACTTGATGGGCTTGAGAATTTGAAGCATTTGGGGACTTGAGGACTTGTAGCTTGAAGACCTGGGAGAACGAGTAACTATTCGAAACGACGCGGGGAAGATGATCCGAGCTGTGAATCAAAAAAAACCAAGTCAGCTTGGATTCAAACAAGGAGAGGGAGAGTGAAATGGGTACGTACTGTACTTTCAATTCAAATCATGAACTTAACAACTTGAATTCAATTCCGCAAATATCGCAGCCAGAGGGGCGGAGCCTAGTTGAAAAAAATTGAGGGTAAGCATACTCTAATTATAAATGGGATTCAGTTCGGGGAGAGTTTACTGGGGTGAAATTCAGCCCGGGTACTTGCGGTTGAAGCGTTGGGGACGGGGATAGAATCTACGTCGGGCTCTCTAAGGAAAGCAAGTTCAATTCTGCGAAAGAGAATACATTGAATGAATGAAGGAGAAAACTTACCTGTGTACAGCACTGGGGTCGAATATCAGTCTAGTCTGGGTGAACGAACCAAAGGTCAGTAAATGAATGTGAATGAAGTTTGATACGAATGCTTACCTCGCTGGGGAATAGGTCTGAGTCCGAGTTCGATGTCGAGTTGGGTTGAAATTGCATTGCGGCGCGGAAACCCAGTGCTGAGAGCGATGGAGGTGAGCAAAAGGGAACGAAATTGAATGAATGGGAGGACTCACGACCCAACCCAAGCTATTGCAAGGCAGGTTGAAGCTAATCCGTGTTCAATTGAACTTGAATGTGAAACTCAAGTCAATATCCTGGAAGCAATGAAATGTAAACGAACTTCGAAGCAGAACTCACAAAGATTATATGGGTACTTGACCCGAGTTCCCGGTGGAACAGTTCCGTTGGTTGCCATTCGAATTGATAACTGGTAGCTGTGGAATTCGAGATCTGTTCAACTCGATACACGAAGAAGAAATGAAATGAAGACTGGTGTTGAGGTTAAGGAACAAAAGAGCGAGTTTCTGAATGCATGAATCAAAGCACTGCATTCAAAGGCCTCCTAGACTTAGCCTGAGTGTAGGTACCTACATGGACTTACATGGAACTACACTGAGACTCACCCGAGTTTGTGTCGGTCAATGGAGGTCAGTGTAGGTCAGTGTAGGTCAGTCAAGGTCGGTCTACATGAATGTAGGTCGTTGTAGGTCCGGATAGTGACCTACACTGAAGGTAATATTAGCCAATTATCATCGGCAATGAACTAGACTGTATGGATTTTTTCTCCGACTTGATTCCATATCGCTTATGGCTTGGCCTGATTTGCATGACAGCTGCCAGAAATAGAAAGGAAGGACTACTGTACCGTTTCGTTCAATTCGAATCCGGTTGTGACCTGTGACCGCAAGATTCGAACTTCGATGTTCGAATATCGCCCAGATGGAGCGTGACAAGGAAAAAAAATTGAATATCTGTGGCGAGCCGTTGGCCCGAGATAGTGAGAAAACAGGTGGATTCTGGTGCTTGAGAGGTGAATTCAACTCGTTTCAACAAGTTGAACCAGGAATCAATGAAAACCAGCCTTTTGAAGCATTTTTTGGATGAAAATACGCCGGGCGCAGAAAAATTTCACTTTTGAGCCATTCTCAGGCATTTTGTGACTTGGTTTCGCGTATTCGAAAATCCCCTCGGTGACCTGTGACACGTTCGAAAAAGTTCGAATATTTGGGCCCTTGTGACGCGTGACATTCGAATTGAATGAAATGGTACAGTACTCAAAGGGCTTTACCTTCGCAATTGAATTTGGGGCCGGGTGTGGGCTGGGTGAGTGTAGTCCCAACTGAAGTCAACGGAGGTGAGTGAAGGTGATGCAGATCATCTCGCTTCGTCAACATCATTTTCAAAGATCCAGAGATCAAGCACTTGCAACCAAGTGTTCACAGGTTGTGACACGTGACCTCAAGTGTTCAGAAAACAGGTGTTCATTTCGTGGGAAACTGCCTTAAATGGTTGCCCGTACCAGGAAAAATTGAATTTTTGGTCCCGATTTCGTCTGAATTCAATGATAAGTACAGGTAGGCCCGCTACCGCGGCAGAGCCCACTATCTGCAATCGACCTTATAATTGACTGTGCAATTTGACCGTATAATTATGTGGCACGAAAATGGCATTTTTAGGTAGCGCAGTACTTACTGCACAGCGAAAGGAGACGCTGATGTCGTACATAAGGGCACATCCGACCATCGAAACTTCATCAACAAATAAATAGTCAACGCCCTCCCACATTGTCATCAGGTCTGAACGAAGTCCTTTGCCGCTTTTACCCTTATTGTCGCCATGATTCCCAATGCAGCATGCAATGTCGTACCTCCAATATTATGAGCTGCAACACCGGTATAAGATGTGCGATGCAACCGCCTCCCTTGGCCTAGAACCAAAGAAATCTGATAAAGCATCTATAACCCTGGATTTACCGGTACCACCTGGCCCGCTGAGGTACATTCGGAGTGGAGGAGCACTTCGGTCAGACTGTGCTGAGCAACGAGTTTGAAGGCACATATTTGTTCTACATTGAGCTCCCAGCACTTAATAACATTAGCCATGACAACCTCTACAGGCTGGAAGCTGAATCACGAGCCGGCTCAGGGGCTCGCTGAATAGCAACACCTTTGGTTCTGACGGGAAGCCTCGCTTGGCGAATTTCGAAATGCGTCGCTGCTCTGTATCAGAGATGGACCCCAAATGGATTGGAGGATGACGAACCTGCGGTCGCGTTTACAGGCCAAGCATCTTTATGGTCATCATAATTCTTGTGCTATGTTTGAGAGAAGGGTTGGACTCCGGCACAAAATCGTGTTTTTCACTGTCTTTTGACACATTAGGGTGTTTCGGAGTCAAGACTTGCACCCCAACTTGTGCCTCAACTTTGACCCCAACTTGACCCAACTTGAGTCAAATTGGGGCAGAAGTTGGAGCTCTAACTGTGAAACACCTCAGGTGCTTTTCTGCCTCAACTTTCGGAGTTAAGATCAAGTCAGACTCCGCTTATCACTGAAATTACCCGAAGTTGAGGCAAAAGTTGGGGCAGAAGTTGGATGTCAAGTCGTGCATCGGAGCACGACTTGACATCCAACTTCTGCCTCAACTTCTGCTTCAATTTTGGAATAAATACATTTAACGGCCCTGGATCCAACTGAACTGGCACATGGGGTCGTATGTATGATGGCCGGCTGATGCAAGCTGATCTCAAGTCAGATTCTTCCGCAGTGAGGCACGCGGCATGTGTAAGGGCTCTAAACCGGACTCCAAGTTGGGGTAATTTGTCGATGATTTTCCCGAGGGGTTTCATAATTACAACTTGTGTCCCAACTTGTGCCGGAACTTTGACCGCAACTTGGCCTCAACTTGAGCCAAATTGAGGCAGGAGTTGCGGCTTTGATTGTGAAACACCTGGGCAGATTTTCCGAAAGAGTTGAGGCCTCGACTATCACGTAAATTCGTCTGATGCCGCGAATTAGCCAAAGTTGGGGATCAAGTTGGGGCAGAGTTGGGGCACAGGTTGGGGCACCCTTCTGCACAACTTGCAAGAAAACTCCAATTTCCTGCCTCAACTCCTGCCTCAACTTCTGAGAAGTTGAGGCAGGAGTTGAGGTGCGAGTTGGGGTCGAAAACCTAATTATGAAACACCCTATTGTCATCCTCAGTAGATACATAATCAACACCGGTAAAAAGTCCACTTTGTGCTAACTCGGACTGAGCATCAAGTACGTTCAAGTTTCCCCGTGCTTAACAATCTGAATAACAACCCTCGACAGAGCTGAGATGTTCCAGGACCGCGGTCTCGTCATACACTAACTCAACATAAAAAATGTCCGATTGGGTTTCGGGCTTTTTCTTGACAACCACTGTACATTCTGGCACAAACCAAGATGCCAGACCGTTGAGGTGAATGAGCCGACCATATTGGCTCACTTAGATCCATCAATATTGGCTGATCCGACATCATTCAGATGCAAATACGCCAAAAACCGAAAAACCTGGTTTTTCAACTTGCCCAATGACTTGCTCTGCAGTAAGCTGAGTTTCCCATCTGATACCCACACATCTCCTCTTCACTTCCTAAGTTGAATCATGGAAAAATATACAGCCAAAAATGTGCCACGGGGCACGCAAATGGGCCATTTTTTGCCGTTTTTCGCGGTTTTCGGCCGATTTTTGTTGTTTTTGGCCACTTTGCGGGCTCCATAACATCCGAACCCCTGTATATTTTCCCTCAATTCGACTTGTAGAAATAATCTACTCTCATCAATCTACAACCTGGGCCTTTCACGCCGTCCTGAAAAGAAAAATTGAAAGAGTCGATTACCGTGGATTCCATTGTTTCGGGCATCGTGAGCACGGATCAAGATATTTTGATTCGATCAAAGTGCATGTGAGGTTAATATTCGTTTCTCAAGGATCTGACATTTTGATTCAGGTCCAGATCTGTCTTCGTTGTCGAAAACACATCAGACATTTTTTTTGTTGAGTTAGTGTAATCACCAAGATCCCCGTCTGCACCTGCCACCTCGCCAAACAAGATTTAAGGGAAAACCGTCACCAGCTGCACGGCTTCGACGATTCACGTAATGGGCATTGTGACTGTCCTTACATTTGTGAAGAAGTTGCATGTTGTTTATCACAGCAACGATGTCTGGGGAACATCCGTCCAGAAACTCTTTGTATGCTTCGACCCAAATAATTTACTATGTTTTCTTAAGTTGCCGCCGTTCTAGACCGTTCGAGAACTCAAGTCCGCAAGAACTTGAGCTCTAAAGTTCTCATTCCAAGCTATATACAACATCCCCAGTCAAAGCACTATTTGAGCACTTAAGTCTCGTTGAAGACCATGGAGGCAAGAGCGTGAAATTGAATGACCGTGAAATTCCCGGTGAGTCCAAGGGGAAAGAAGAAAGACTCACCGGCATTTGAAAACAAGATTACGAGGACTAAAAGTAGTCTTCGTTTTTATATTCCTCTTCACCCTACAAAAGTGTGACTTTGGGGGAACAATTAATTCCCCTATCTCCGGGGACCCCTACATTTTTTGTTACCTGGCATCAGTAAAAAGTGTAACCTAACTCCGGGTTTTCAAATGCTTTTCGTACATTGCCGTCTCCGGCCAACAATCTGGGTCACATCAGTCACACCGGGCAGTGTTTTGGCTGTGTCTGCCAAATTCCGATGGCTAACACGCTCAAGTTGACTCAAACTGGACTCCGAAAAACCCCGCGGCCTGTCGGGTATTTTGTGTCTGTCTCGGTAACCCAGACGTTCTAGCTCAGTCACCTCCGCCCGCTTTATCTTATCTCGGAGTTGTTCCGGTCGTTTGACATAAAGTCACCGTCCATCATTTTCTTATCATTTACTTGCATGCACAGAAATTCCAGCAGTAACTCAGATCTGTGCTGTACTCACTCTGAACGCCCAGCACGTCCACCAACTTCATCCCTCTCGAGTCCACCCCAGATGTGCGAGCCACCTGATAATTTGCAGCAACACGGGTCTCTCATGAATAGAAAGTCCTGCAGTAGATCAGATCCGTGCTGTACTCAAGGGCTTGAAGTATTTTAGTCTTTGGTCCACCAACTTCTTAATCATGGAACGGTTGTTTATTGTCTGCTTCTACCAGCTCCGCCAGTTCTACTAGCTCATTGAATGTACTCCATAAACCAACACCCATCACCCAACGGGCTTCCTTGCTCGCTAAATTCTCCCGGTATTCTTCAGGGTTCGATTTGGCCAACTCCGCCTCAGCCATGAAGTCGTTGTCGACATAGCGAGCAGGTCGAATGTGTTGGTGACGGCGGGGGTATTAGGTTGACTGGCGAGCCGGTAAAGATGCGCCGGTTCGCGTTGACGAGGGGCCGGCCCTGGCTGAGAGAAGTTAGTGGATGGGAAGTGGGTGGACGCAGATCAGCACCCACATTCCATCCCAGTGGATCCACGTGAAGCCAATGCGGTTGAGCTGTGAGAGGTCCTCGGCAAGCACGGCAAAGATGTGCCCCTTCGCATTGACGAGGGGCTGGCCCTAGCTGAGAGGAAGTTAGTGGACGGGAAGTTAATGGACACAGATCGGCACCCACATTCCATCCCAGTGGATCTGCGTGAAGCCAATGCGGATGAGCTGTGAGAGGGTCCTCAATGAGCACGGCAATAATGCGCCCCTTCGCGTTGACAAGGGGCTGGCCCTGACTGAGAGGAAGTCAGTGGACGGGAAGTTGGTGGACACAGATCAGCACCCACATTCCATCCCCCCGCCGTGTGCTTGAGATATGCAGCAGGGTGTACCGCATGCCCGGCAGAGATGACCACCGCCTCTCAGATCCCTTTGGGGCGACACTGGATGTGGTTGCTGCGCAATGCGGGCGCTTCAAGGTCTGCAATGACGACGGGGGTAGCACAGGGCCGCCGCTGTGCTTCTTGTTCTTCGGGGTGGAGGGGTGGGACTGGCAGCTTCTGTATCAGTGGTTGTGATGGTGGTGTCCGAATGCGAGGTGTTGAGGTAAGGCTCAGAGTCCTCAGGTTCGGTGTCTTGCCGGTTGTCGGATTCAGCGCAGACGGCAGCAGCAAATGGTGTGTGAATCGAAAAGATGGTGGCCTGGTAGAATTCGGCAAAAACGCACCCGCTTTGCGTCTAGAGGAATATGTGAGTACGTGCCCGAGAAGTTGGTGGACAGCTGACTTTTCTAGATGCCAGGACCAAAGCATGCCTGTGAACTGCGGTTAGTGCGGTGCAAACGAACGGAGTAGGCGTGAGGAATGAGTGAAAGGAGGCCTAGTGAGGACACACACGCCTCTGAGCTTAAACACCCAGAGGCAAGCAGCCGGCGATGCGGAGCCCAATTTGAGCTCAACGCAACGCACTCTCTGGGGTGCGGCAAGAAGGATGGGGTGAGGCAAGGAGAGGGGCTTAGGAATGAGTGAAAGGAGGCCTAGTGGGAGCACACACGCCTCTGCAGCTTAAACACCCAGAGGCGAGCAGCCGGCGATGTGGAGCCCAATTTGAGCTCAACGCAACACACTCTCCGAGGTGCGGCAAGAAGGATGGGGTGAGGCAAGGAGAGGGGCTTACTGGGTCCTCTGGTTGGGTGAGGTGGTCGGGTGGTGGTGGTGGCCTTGAAGGGAGTTAGATGATTATCAATGTCCAACACATGCACACGTCAACAAACAAATGTAAGCCGGACGTCAATGAGGCAGACACCAATGTCGGCATTGAGACGGTTCTGAACGTCGCTGAGGATGGGAATGGCGCAGAGGAGGACAGACCATAGTGATGTTCGTGCTGTGTATAGTACAGAGAAGTTGGTGGACATATTGCTTGATCTTGTTCAGTAGCCCCGCCCTGTTGTACCACTTATTATACATTTACTTAAAAATGGACCCCATTGTCGGATGCCCTACTTCTGTAGGCCGCATGCCGGACAGCGGCCTGCGTTTTTCACTGGAAGTTGGTGGACTCCACCATGTCATGTTTTGCGGAATACATCGTGTTTAATCATATAGAAAACAATAAAACTACGATAGAACGTCAAAAGAAAAAAGAGAGAGATTTTTTTTTTTTGAGAAATTCGAGGTCAGGGGTCGGGACGTCGGGCGGGGGCGTCGGGGTGATGTGCGGGAGTGGCGGTGTGACGTGCGGGACGTGTTGTTGATGGGTGATGTGATGGGGGAGGCAGTTTGATGGCAGCGCGCACCCGTGATGGCAGTGGCGCTGGGGAGGGAGTCGGCGGTGACGACGGCGGCGGCGACAGGCGATGAAGACGGCGGGGAGGGTGGTGGCCGCCGTAGAGGTAGTGTCCACCACCCGCTGTAGTTGGTGGACGGCCTTGGGCGATCTCCTAAGTCCCCCACATAAGGGATATAAGAGATTCCCGTGAAATCACGTTAGACCCTCTAGTTAGAGGCTGAGGTGGGGGGGGGGGGGGGTTCAGCCTCTAACTAGAGGGGTTAGTGGGGCACATTAGGTGTGGGATTATCCTCTTTGAACTCCACAAGAACCAAATGCAGCTGCAACACCTTGGCCACCGGATACAGATTTAGCATGTGCATCTCCAAAATGGCGTGTAGGAGCTCGCTGTCAGTGCTCATCTTTGCCGTGTACATCTCATCCTCATTGTCTTCCGAGATGTTGCCCAATGAATGCATAGATCCATCACTCAATCCAGAAGAACTGGAGGATCTCCAATTTCTGCCCAACTCGGGTCAAGTTGGGGCAGAGTTGAGGCAGAATCTGCAGCACAAGTTGGGGTCAGAATTCTAATTATGAAGCACCCTAATAACGGATGAATTCTTCACAACATATTCAAGTCAACAGTGCACTCACATGCCAGAGTAAAGCCCCAGCTCCACAGAAACAAACTCTGTGAATCACTGGTACTTTGTAGTATGTGTAGGAGAATGTGGTGGAATGAATGAAGAGCTCAACTCAATTGACACATACATCACCTTCAGGCTTGAATACAGAGCACAAAGCAGGGACTTGAGTTCACAGACCTAATAGGTGCACATGTTCTGGTATTTTGGGGCAATACTGCTAAAATCAGATTCTACCTCTGGTGTCACTAAGGTACTCTCCTCTTGTAAGGTCACATTCAAAAAGGACTGCATGAATGAAGAACTGACACATAATGTTTTGAAGCCAGAGAGGAGAGTGGTATCTCTAACCATAGGCCTTTCACAGAAGGCTTGATCAATGGTGCCTTGGTGTAGTGGTTAATGTTGTTGGTTGTGTTGTGTAATGAAACTCATTGGGCTTGAGTTCGAATCTCGTAGCGGCCGCATTTTTGTTGCACCCTCGTGGTTCGTTTGAGCACTGTTCTGTTCAATCAGAACAAAGTTTGATCCTGTTTCAACACCTATCACGATCTGAGCTGGCCACCCTCCTGATTAATCGGAGCATTGTTCAAGTTTGATTGTATGTCTAGACAGCCACTGCTTAAACAAACTTCATATGGTTACTGACCGTTTCGATACCATAGTCATTGTTCTCATATATATCACCCAATGGCATTCATTTCATGACCCATCTCTTTTGCATTGAGGAATATGTAGCTCTACATCCCATTATATAGCTGTGAGTGCTCTGAATCTAAGTGATTATGTCGCACTACATAGCGCTACAGATTCCATGCTGGGCGCTACAGAGTGCTATGGAGTTTTGGTGGTGAGCTACAGCTCTCTACATAAAGGGGGGTTGTCAACAGGACTACAGCTGCTATCGTTGCTATGTTGCTCGATGTAGACAGTCGGTTTTTTCCAGATGTGATCTTTCCACCACATAGTCCAGCCGGCTCCCAACTAGCCATCACAACTTGAAGCACCAAAATGCTACACAGCCAGGACTGCTGTTAGCGTACCAATGTGTGTGTCTCAAGTTGTAACCGGCAAAAAAGTGAATTTTTACTAGTGTTCATTTTCACAGCTTATCATTGGCAGCTGCTGAAAGTTCATTGAGTTCACCAGGGTTCACCAAGTTCACGGTGGACTCTGTTAAATTTCCAATACACATATGTTCTCCTTTCTTCTGCACTCCCAGCATCACATTCCCCCCTCCGGGCCAACTCCTGTGTATTTGACAATTTTTACTCGCCATGTGATCATATGCAGGAGCCGCAGGAACATGCAGCCTCAGAGTGCACACATTGTGTCAATGTTGGAATACATTTATTGTTCTGAGACGACACATTGCTGTCTGCTGAATGGGGTTCCAGGTACACTCCCGAGCTATTTTCCTGATGGTTTGCAACCCATTCTGACACATTTTCCTCCCAGAAAGACTCGCTTGTTGTATAGAGCACGCTCTTCACCACGACTTTTGCACTCAAGCTCGTATTGTATCACCGCGCCGGACGCCCTGATCACCACATCTTTCCTCTCGGCCACCACTATCCACCGCTCCCATCCTCAAAAGACTCAATGGGGCCGTCCCCACCCCGCTCACCCAATCTGACACCTTCCCGAGCTCCCCTCCACCTACTGCACCTACTTTAACTCGCGTGGCGTGCTCACCCTCCTTGTCTGCCTCGTCACCTTCATGCTCATGCTGAACGACATCGGCGAGTGGCTGTTTTGGGTGGCTGGAACATGAGTTTAGCGTGGACAGCGGGACAGGCAGCTTTATGATGATTGATGTGGACTTGGTGGTTATGATGCCTTGCAGCTGTGAGTGCCATTGTTTTTTCTTTACTTTGGGTGAAGAGGAATTGATGAGGGGTGTAGTTGTTGGTGTGGACTTGCACGACACGGTGGGCAACCACATGTTCCTCAGCAACACCCTGCTCGGAATCCGCCGCGACCGGGTCAAGTTTGACGTCAGGCTACTGCGCTGAAGTGTGTTTCCCTCCTTACCCCACCTTCCCTTTCGCTTTTCCTGTATATGATTATACTAATTAACACCGCAATGTAGAGCCCACTCTGAAGCCCTCTCTGCCCGCCAAGTCCTGATGCGCACGAGCTCGAGATGGGTGTATGTTCGTCCAGCTGTACGAGGATGAGGATAGTGGGGATCTGATCACACCGCCATCTCTCCCTCCTTATGGTGGGTGGGGAGATTTGCTTGCTCATCACAATTCCTCCATCCACAAGGCACCGGGAGCCGCAGACACTTCCTACTGCCCTCACTCGCTCGCGGTGCACGGAATGCATATTTATTTTCTTCACATTCCTTCGGTCCTGCAGGGTGTAGACACCATTTCCGGTATAAATTTGTACTACTCATTGTTTGCCACATTGTTGCAAAACTTGGTAGGTAAACCAGCGAACTCACATCACCTGTCATTCAAAATAAATAGTGCATTTATATCTGGACCCTGGATTCAAGAAATTGCAAACAAAAAGGCTCTCATGTGTATGTGGCTCAGTGCACAAACTTACTTTTCCCATCCAATGAATGCTACTTTCACTCTCTATATACATCAACTGTTTATCACAGGCACTTCATTTGCACATATTGAAACTTCAATGAATAAATAATTTCAACAGGTGCACTCATCAACAGCACTTTCTGCTATCTCCTTTGTACAATGCCCAGGTTATGCATGGTATTCAGGGTATTTGGATGATTATCGCCCAGAATCTGCTTCTGTTTCTGTAGCACAATACCCATGAGTTCTTTGGCCTGTTGATGCTCACCCAGGTTTGAGTATGAGTTGGCCAGATTACCCATGGTACGCAGGGTGTCTGGATGATTGTCACCCAGAAGCTGTTTCTGTTTCTCCAGCACAATACCCTTGAGTTCTTTGGCCTTTTGATGCTCTCCCAGGTTTGAGTATGAGTTGGCCAGATTACCCATGGTAAGCAGGGTGGCTGGATGATTGTCACCCAGGAGCTGTTTCTGTTTCTCCAGCACAGTACCCCGGAGTTCTTTGGCCTTTTGATGCTCTCCCAGGTCTGAGTATGAGTTGGCCAGATTACCCATGCTAAGCAGGGTGTGTGGATGATTGTCACCCAGGAGCTGTTTCTGTTTCTCCAGCACAGTACCCCGGAGTTCTTTGGCCTTTTGATGCTCTCCCAGGTCTGAGTATGAGTTGGCCATGCTACCCATGGTATGCAGGGTGGCTGGATGATTGTCACCCAGGAGCTGTTTCTGTTTCTCCAGCACAGTACCCCGGAGTTCTTCAGCCTTTTGATACTCTCCCAGGTCTGAGTATGAGCTGGCTAGATTACCCATGGTAAGCAGGGTGTCGGGATGATTGTCACCCAAAAGCTGTTTCTGTTTCTGCAGCACAATAACATTGAGTGCTTTGGCCTTCTGATGCTCTCCCAGTTGTGAGTATGAGATGGCCAGACCACCCATGGTAACCAGGATGTCTGCATGATTGTCACCCAGAAGCTGTTTCTGTTTCTGCAGCACTTCTTCCAGTAACTTCTCAGCCTGTTTGTATTTTCCGCCTTCCCAATATATCGATGCATATTGAAACCTGAAAATCAAAGCTACTTCTGCATCCATCTGTACAGCCAAGTCAACATGTGGACCTAATAGCAGACTTGGCAATTGCATATCCTGCCGTGGGCGTTCTGAAATAGCCATGCCCAGTATAGACCCCATGGTGGACATGTATCGTTTTGGATCGTGGACTGTTCCTTGACTCCAAGCATGTACTAATGGATGGATAGAAAAGAGCTTCTTCTCTGTATCAAAGCTAATCAATGAATAGGCTTGGACCTCATTGGTAGCATCCAAGAACTGCAAAGAGTCCCATTCTCCAGTTGGCCCCAGAAAATGTGAGAGGAATTCCAGAGGCTCCCGTAGTTCTGGTTTGGATGGACGACCAGAACGAAACATGCACTTGGACGCATAGCTGAAAATTTGCTCTGAGATTCCATTATGATGGAGGAATGAACAATACTGCAGGAACATGGCAGCTGGTGGCGTGAGCTGGTCAAAACTCATTTGCCATGTTGTGTACACCGTCCACACATAACTATCATGAGACTGAGCAGGCTTTTCACTGAGTAGTCGTGCTTGGTTCTTTGTATAAAGAGCCAAGTAGCTGTCAAGATCTTGAGATTTTGATATGAATGCACCAGCCTGGACAATTGCCAGAGGTAGATAGTGAAATGCCTATGCAAGTGTTAAGAAATTGAATGAGTACCTGGGTCAAAGTGTCTTACCTTCACAATTTCTGTTGCAATTTGTTCAGTACGGATTGTGGCCTTCTGTAAAGCACTCTTGAGTAACAATGCCACTGCATCCTCCTCTTTCATGTCCGACACAAGGGAGTGGGATCCAGCATAAACGCGCAGTCCTGGATTTCGAGAGGTGATAATGATATTCCCATGATTGCACTGAGGAATAAAATTGTTCAGATTGATGCTTGGATCATCTGCATTGTCAAAGAAAAGTAGCCATTCTTCAACTTTGCTGGTCAGCCATAGTAAGCCATCTTGTGGAGAATCTCCAAAGTTTTTCAGAACAGCTATGTTCTTGAGACCTGTATCAATGGTCGCAATGGTGCTGGTGTCAATAAAAAAGATGTCTGAGAACCTGGAACATAGAACTGGATCAACAAACAGTTCCACAATGGATGGTCATGCTTACTGAGATGATGCTCCATTTATGAATTTCAGAGCAATCTGTGTCTTTCCAGCACCTCCAAGTCCATGCAGGACATAAATGCATTGCATTCCCGTGTTAGCAGTGAAGAAATCACGCATTTTGTCCAGGATATCCTGTCTGCCTTGAAAGATTCTTGATGGAGGAGGACAATGATTGGCAATTTGAGATGCCTGGATGTTGCGAGGCTGCAATGCTTGCTCCGGAGCAAATGTGGCTTGGAGATTATGCGCAAATAACTGTTGTGTAGTGATATGCACAATGGGTCCCTCCCCAGCCCCACCAGAGCCACCATGCTGGTGTGCCTGGCCCCCAGAACCACCTTGGCCACCTATGCAAACTGATCAATTCCTTTGACCTCAAGAAAAGCATTTCCGCACCAAAAATGTAGAGTGATCGAGAATCATCGTCTGAAAGCATGATGCCGTACCAACCTTGGGAGGCAAGCATATCAACCACTAGCACCATTTCCACAGGAGGCAGACTGACCTACAAAAACAGAGGACTGCAGTAGTGGAGGTGGAGGACAAGGAGACGACACGCAACGTGGGAGACACAAGGACGAAGCTTCTTTTCGTGATCGGGGTTGGATCGGCCGGGTGCCGATCTTTATCAGTGCCATTAATACTTATTGAAATCTTGCCCTCCCTATGCCGAAGCTCGTCCCAGTCCCTTTCCCGTAACCCCCGGCTCCCACTCAGCCTCCAAGTCCCACATTGAAACTATTGTTGCAATGCTCGCGACTCGCGCAGTTTAGCAACAGTTTAGGTTAAGTAAATGATCGTTGTATATCGGTACCACTCTTCACACGCATTGTTTCGTGCCTCGAACTTCGTGAATTGGCTCGATCCTAGGTGTGTTTGCACTTTCCATCAATTTTTTCTTCACTTCCATTCACTCTTTCTTCTCTGTCTTGCCATCCGCACATACCTCCTTCTGCTGATCTCAAATTTCTCCTCCCAATTCCAAGGCACCTGGTGTGCCCTTCCCAACCGGTGCCATCGCTGTGTCACTTCCGTTGTGCAATGGCATCCCGGCCCTTATATCCGCACCTGTTCTACGCAGTTGCGAATAGGTAGGTTCGGAGCAAGCCTGTCGCCGCTCCGGCCCTTCGGTTGAAGGAGCCGTGTTGGGTGTTTTTGATTTGATGTTTGGTTTGTTCGCCCGGCATTGCGCGGCATTGTCAGAACGGGCTTGGAACGAACCTGAATCAGCATCTCTTTGTGTTTGCTGAGCAGCTTGTATCCAAGATTCAGATGTTCCGGTCCGTAAGTCCATGCATAGGTTTATAATGCATTTAGGTTGCTCATGAGGGTGGTGAAAGCCGAGCGGGACGGAACAAGGGGCCAAAAGGGCCGATGACTTCTCACGCCAAGACCAACCCGACCGACCAACTCCTCTGGCTCCCTTCAAGTCTCCTCAGCAACCGTCGTTACCGCCACAGTTGCCATCCTCGTCCTCTGCTTTGCCCCCTCCCGCACCGTCTCCCTCAGTGCGCTTCCCATCCCAACGTCGTCGTCCGCGTCAACAGCGAAAATGGATACCGGGGAGCACCCGCTCTCTCCTGAACCTATACTCAAACTATTGCTCAAGCCTCGAGTCTGATCATGACACACTGCCCGCCAAACGACTAGTGCTACCAGCAAGTGCACCCCACGCTGCACGCAAAGCACGGCCGGCAACTGCTCCCCCTTTTCTCCCTTCCCCTCTCGCTGCACAACCGCCTGTATTACGGTGCGCGTGGCGACTCCCCCCCATACGGTACGTCTCTCATTCCCTTACTTATTCATCATACTTACTTGTTCTTTATCTAGTCTCTTGTGCGCGCCCTCACTCAAAGGTATGTATGTGCTCGCATTGCCCCTTCTCTTTACCTACTCACACACTCACTTACACCACGCCACCGTTTACCCTTCATGAAGTAAGCCGCCGACCCCGCCGAGGGCGGGAACAGGCACAACAAAAGCCGGATGATCGCAAGGCACACGCGGCGGGGACCATTCGTGCGTACACCCGCACACCCATTCATCGCGCACGCGGCGCTGTGTACATACCCCATCTGCGCAAGCGGGGACGTCAGCGCTGCTGAGAAGGAAAATTCAGGACCGCGTGTGGTACGTTCTTTTTTTTTGCATCGCATCCACTTGCACAGCCCCTCCTTCATCTCCCCACCCTATCCCTCGTTGTCGCCGCCCTCCTGTACACCCTCCTCACCCTCCTCACCACCGCCGCACCTGCGCCCTCGCCCGCGCTGTCGACGCCAGACCCCGTCTGCGCAGCCTCAACGACACTCGGTGCGGGTATGCGCATGCCTTGCGCGTCGAGTCTCCGCGAACGAAGACGGTGCGCGTCGAGTCCCCGCATGCGGGGATGGTCGTTGCCGCCGCGTGCGCGGCCTCGGCATCTCATTTGCGCGCTCGTGACTCCCGAGCCGTGCCCCACTACCCCCTCCTCCTTCCCCTCTCCTCCGGGTGCTTCCCCCCTACGTGCACGTACTGACCCCCTCGGCCGCGTAGAAACGTGACGACACGCGCCCGACCCTTACGCCGGTCAAACCCGCGTCGCCTCAACGCCACCACCAACACCCTCGCTGCATCAAGCCTAGATGATTCGGGGGTCAGCAAAAGATGCCTATTATATCCTTATCGCTTCTGCGCGCACTTACGATTGCGACCCAGGTTGGCAGCGCGAGGTGTGTCAACTCCGCCGTCCCCGCTGCCCGCAATCCCCGGTGCTACCAACTCAAGTCTCGCGCCCCAGGTGCATGCCTTCCTTTTCTATCTGCCCCACGCACTCGTACCCCCACACCTCAATTTGTCCCCATCCCCGTCCCGACCCCCGTCGCTCTCCATCCCCATCCCTACCTCTATTCGCGCCGAGTCCGCCCGCCGATGCGTTCCTGCGGTCCGGTACGCGCACCGCTCTCCGAATGTTCGCGCATCCCGTGTCCCATGGAATGCGACGTGCGGGCGGTCGCAGGCACGTTGCGAGAGCGGCGGCTGGTTCCGAGTGCGGGGAAAGTCCCGCTCTCGGACTCATGTGTCTGCTTGCTTGCAAGTAGCGCGGCGCCCACGTACATACTCCGAACTTGGCATGTACGTACTTGGTCGACGGCGTGAATATATCAGTTTTTCATTCATTCAAAAAATCTGCGCGATGAGTTCGCCATGTGAGTGAGCGAGGAACGGCGGGAGAATGTATACGAAAAGCATAGAGATTTAAGCTGTCGCGCGGATTCAATGATTCGACGAGTGGTGATTTCGACGTAGATCTGAAAATAACGAGTGGTGAATGGTTGCGCTACGATAATTCCGCTGAAGAGACTTTGATCCATTTGTTTCCAGAATTTAGAAGGTTGCCAGACGGGAATTTAGCGGAGGGAATCTATGCTGCGAGTAAAATGAGTGAGTACTCAATAGTGAACCGCGGGACGTACATCGACTTTTCAGGGTCTGGAATTTTGAGCAAAGAGAAGGGACCTGGAGGAGTTAGTTAGTCGTGTTAGAATGAAGGAGACGAAATCTAGAAGGGAATAATTCGGCGGGGAGTCAAGTTCCACGCCCCGAACCAATTGGAACTTGGCGAACTCGACAGTCTCGACCAAAGTCCAGATGAATGAAAACGCACCGAGATTTGGGTTGAGCTTGAGTTTGAACTCCCGTGTGGACCTTAAGCTTGGAATCTTGATTCGACTTGGAACGGGAGGGTTGTTCGAGGAGAGTACATCTGAATATTGAACTTGAGCCCGACAATCCCTGTTGAAGTTGATGCTACCAAGGTCGAGGATCTATGAAGAGTCAAGACTTGGGTAATCATGCAAAAGTTAAATCGAACCAGGATTGACGACAGTTTCGGCCGGTCAAACGGTGTTCAAGAATTTGAGTTGGATAGATAAAATTGAGTCCTGGATTCCATTGAACGTCGCTCAGCGAAGGATTCAAATGGTGCTCACCAATCAAGAGGTTTGAACCAAAGTTGGATGTGAACTGAGCCATTTGAATATTGAACGATTAAATTGAACTCGACGTTACTTCTTCGACTCGAAGGTACAAACATCGGGGACCTATGAGGAGATAACGCCAAGGTAAGGGTGAAAGAATAAGCCACACACTTTGGACCCAAGCAGGACTTGATTCGACAAGATTGGGGATAGTTTCGGCAAGTCAGACGTTGTTTCAGGCTACACTTCCACAGACGAGTCCTCGATGGATAGATTAAGTCGCCAGAAGGCGAAAAATTAAGAAGGGTTTGAGGCAAAGTCCAAGTATGCTTGAGCCGTTTGAAACATGAAATGCATGAGAGGTTGAGGTTGTGTGCGAAGGGGCTGAGGTACATTGAAAGATTATATGAGCCCAGATGAAGGTCAGTAATATTGTCATGGTCAAAAGAATCGAACAGAATTCAAAGCAAACCTGGAGGGTACTAATTTGACGATAGTCCCCCGCCCAAATCCAGGCTAGGGAGCGTTTAAACAAGGTCCGGGATGGGTGCAAGAGGTCAATTACGATGCGATGAAGCAGGATTAAAAGTACATACCGTGAAATTTTGTCGATATTTGACCATGGCCCCGACGTCGAGGTCGATCGGTCGAACGGCGAATTATCGAAGCTTGAGGAGGTCAATCCGGCCGAGTAAACCATGTACAGTACAGGAAGTGTAGTTCAAGTTCTGGAAATAAAAAAGTCAAATTAAAACGAGGAATGCGAGCTATTGAAGCAAACGGTGAGCGGCGGTCCGAGGCTTGTGAATAGCGGCATGGTGTCGACAGGTCACTCCGAATCAGCGTGCCGTTACAGTGGAGCTGAATTGCAAAGAAGCACGGCAAAGTAATCCTGAAAATCGGGATCATGGGAAAATGAAAGTTCCGTAGCACGCAATTCGAGTTTAATAGAACCCGCAATAAGTCTGAGATGCATCGAAGGCATGCTTCATCCCAAAGAAAGAAAGCAAAAAAGAAGAACGGTTGAACACCGCGATGGAAGGTATAACCAAGTTGCGGGCTTGAATCGAAGCGCTCAATGTTGAGATGGAAGAGAAACAATCAGACTCAAAAACGAAGCCTCTAAGACATCGAAGCAAGGGTCGAAGACCTCAGTGCGTTGAATCAAAGCTTTGAAGACCTCATAGTATGACTATGGCGACGTACCTAAATTTGTTGAACCAAGCAAACTCGCTCCACTCCATGAAGCCGTTGGTAAGTGAGAAATCCAACCAACACTGTTAATGGAGATCCGGTCAGTCAAAAAATCGAACGAAACTAATTTACGTACTTCAAACCAACTCGGATTCGACTCAAGTGGGTCTAAACCAACGTTTGAAAGGTCTGTGGAGGATAAGGTGAGTTGTGATTGAACAAAATTTGCCGCAACTCGGCTAGAAATGAGGATGGCGCGTAGAATTTGATGCGGCGCAAGCGTTGACTGGGGTTAAAGTGAATCATATTGAGGTTCTGTTAAGGATGGGAGGAAACAAAAAAAAACGGAAGGAGGTACCGAAAAACATCAGGGCAGTACATGGCGGTAATCTAAAGTAGTCACCAAGGGCGCAAAATTTAAGCCGTGGCCCGCTCAAGGAGGTCTGGGTGAGCGCAGGAGGTCAGTATCGATGTGATGAAGTAGAAGTGCAAGCACACCATGATATTTGACAATAATCAATAATTTAAGCACAGTCCCCACGGAAAGGGTATGGCAAGGTCGACCGGTCAGACCGGCTCAGACGGTGTTGAAGGTATGAAGCTATTGAATCTCGGTGAGGCCAACCCAGTCGAGGAGGCTGTCCCCAGGAAGGGTGGTTTAAGCCCCGGAAACAAACAAAAAAGTCTAGATTCAGGAACATACTATGCTAGGCATCAAAAGTCCGAGTCTTGAAGGAAACGTCGAACAGTATTGCGAGGGCGGCATGAGCTGGGACAAGGAACCCCAGAGAAGCACACCGTGAAGCTGGTTTGAGAGGCACATCGGCGGCCAATCCTGGAAGTCGGGTTGGGCAGTTGCAAAATAATACAGAGCAAAAGGTGGTTCTTAGCAATGAGTGCGCTAGAATTCAACAGCAGTTCGACGGGGAATAGAACGGAGAGGCTTTAAAGGGTGCTTGAATTACGGTTGGAGTCCAGTTGAGATCGAGTTTGAGGGTACTGTAGTCATTGAATTTTTAAAGTCATTGAAACACAGTTCGAGGCCGTTGAAGTGCCGAAGTAAATCCTAATGAAAGGACCGATTAATGAATTGCGTACCTTGCACCAGTTGAAGCCAAAACTGCGCGCAGTGGTTAGATTGAACGGTCCAGAGTGCTCGTGAAGCCCTAGAAAAGTCCCTACCGGTATCCTGGTTTCGCGAGCCCAAGACCGCTTTGTTTCGTGCAAAATACAGGCTACGCTTTGGGATGCTAGACCACAGACAAAAGGACTTATTGACTTGTAGGATAATAAATGAGCTCACCGCGGAATTGCGAAAGAAAAATAGATTTGTAGATAGATTTTAGGTCGGGGCGTGTTCTGGAGACTGACCAAGCACCAGAGAACAGAAAAAGAGGAGGAAAAATAGAGCATTGAGGTGCATCCGCTGGGACTCACATACGATTCAGCCCGCCACTCTATGGTTTATCGAGCGGAGTCTGCGGTTGAGGGTGTCATGGCGAAAGGCGAAGGGAACGAGCGGCCGAAAGGGCCGATAACTTCTCACGCCAAGACCAACACCACTCTTCGTCCCTCTTTGACTCGCCGACTGCCTCCTCTGCCTCCCCTTCAAGCCCGTTCTCTTCCACCTTGGCAACCGCGGTCACCGCCATCCTCCGCCTCCTTGGCAGCTCCTCCCGCGCCGTCTCCCTCAGCGCCCTTCCTGCCCCACGTCGACGTCCGCCAACGGCGACAGTGGCTACCGTGGAGCACCCGCTTCTGTCTCCCTCAACCTATACTTGAGCTAGTGCACGTGGAGCCTCGAGCAGACGACGAGTACTGCCAACACATACACACGTCGTAGATTCCCTCGGACTCAGCCCACCTTTTTACCCTCCCCCCGCTGCACAACCTCCTGCGTTATAGTGCACGCGGCGACTCCCCGTACGGCACATCTCTGATTCCCTTACTTAATCTTCATACTCACTTGTTCTTTGCGCAGTCTCTTGCGCGCATTCAAAGGTATGTACTGCTCGCATTGCTCTTTCTTTACTTACTCACACTCACTTACAGCACGCCGACGCTACGCAAGCCGCCGAGGCTGGGAACGAGCATGACGAGAGCCGGATAGAGCAATCCACAAGCCGCGGGGACTGTTCGTCTCGGGAACTAGGTGTGTACACCCGCATACCGCCACCTCTCTACTTACCCACCTCATTCACCGCGGCGCCGTGTACAAGCGCTGCCTGCGCGGATGGGGAACGTCAGCCCTGCCGGATGGGTGAAGACCGCGTATGTAGGTACCATTTTTTGGCATCACATCGCCTTCCACGACCCCTCCTTTGTCCCCATCTGCATCGTCTCCCTACCCTATCCTTCCTCGTCTCCGCTCTCCGTACGCCTTCCTCGCCCTTGTGTACACCACCGCACCTGCACCCCCGCCCGCGCTGTCGCCGTTGGCTTGAGTAGACCTTGCACTCGAGCGCACTCAGTGTGGGTGTATCTCTGCACATGGATGCCTTGCGCGTCAAGTGGCCGCGAAGAGGGTCACGACCGTAGCGTGCGCGGGCAGACTCGGCATCGCGTCTGCGCGCGCGTTGGGCCCGCGCTTGTGCATTCCCGAGCCGCGCCCCGCTGCCCTCTCCTCATTCCGCTCTCCTCCCAGCGCTTCCCCCCTACATGCACGCATACTGATCCCCTCGCCCGTGTAGAAACGTGACGACACGGACCCGACGCTCACGCCGCCTCAAACCCGCGTAACCTCATTGCCTTAACGCCCACACCGCCCCCCTCGCTGTAGCCAGTCCAGAAAATTCGTGGGTTGGTAGTATCATGGAAAGAGCACGGGCACGAGGTACGTGGTACCGCCCCTCCGCGTCAACCCCTACTCATTCACTTACTCGCTCACACACCGATTCGTGGAATGTGAGCGGCGGCGTCCAGGAAGGAGATGAGAGATGCGTACTTACCTCCCTCTCTGTTATTTTGCATCCCGTCCCCGTCCCCGTCGCCCTCCCTCCTCCTTCTTTCATTCTCTCGTCGTCCCCGCCCTCCCCCTCGTTCCTTTCCCTCGTCATCCCCGCCCTCGCGTACACCGCCGCACACAAGTCGAGTGCAGACGGCGCTAGATTCCGTCTGCCCATACCCCGCGGGGATGCACTTGTGTGCACGCCGAGTCCCCGCGCCGCGCTGCAAGGCATCCCATCTACGCATCTTCCCTCATCGTCCCCATGTCCCTCGTCCCCACCCTCACCCACCCCACCGCATCCCTCGTCGTCCCCACCCTCACCCACCCCACCGCATCCCTCGTCGTCCCCCGCCCGTATACGTACACACACCGCACCGCGCGCGCACTGTCGAGTCGATGCGAGACGACACCAGTTGCCGTCTGCGCAAACTCGCACTCGGCGGGGACGCAGCTGCGCATGCGCATGTCGTGTGCGTGCGCGTCGAGTCCCGCGCGCCGCACCGCAAGTCCTGCTCGCGTACGGGAGGTGCGCGCGGACGCGGACTCGTGCCTCCACTGCGCTGCTCGGCAACGCGCCCTCGCTCTCCTCTCCCCACCTGCCCCGCACCTCCCCTTCTCCCACCCACCCACCATCTCCTTCCTTATCTCTACCCTCACCTGCCACGCCCCACCCTTGTCTCCCCGCCCTCACGCCGCCGCACACCTTCTGGCAGACCCCAGACTCACACTCGGCGCGGCGTGCGGAATGCGCGCCGTCAGCGTCGATGGAGTCCCCACGCACGCGGGCCGAGTTTGCGCGCACCGCCTTCGCGCACACTTCGGCATCTGCGCGCGCTGCACGCTGCGGCACATTCAGACCCCGCGGCGTCTCCTCCCGAGTTCTTAGACCTACAGACCCCAGTGTCTGTACGTAGCTTTCAATAAATGCCCGTTCGCTAGAAAAATTACCTGTGTGATCTTGATTCGTATGTAAAGATTGCGCGCGGAGTCGAAGTGCCGCGAATTAAAGCTTACCAATGTCTCAATTGTTTGAGGACTTGATGAGTTGAAGGCAAAGAAGGCGATCCAACCAAGCTGTGAAAAGATTGGTCAGCTTGAATTCTAGGTAGGTACGAGAATGAATAAATCGGATGCGTACCTCGATTTAATTTTGGCTTCATCCAGAGAAGCCGGCGCCAAGGACGCATTCGTGCGGCGCAGACTGACTAAAAAAAATTGAGTGCTAAGTGCTATAATTGGAATTCATTCGGGGAGAGCTTACCTGGCGCGGGTGATTTTATGGGTTCGAGGCCGGGAGTCGACATTTGGCTGCGACGAGAGTAAGGTGAGTAAGGATGAAACAAAATTTAAATCGAGTTGAATGAAAACCAAAGCTGACCTGGGCAGTTCGAACGCGGCGGCGGGCGCTGCTGAATTTTGTGGGGGGAGGGATCTTCGAGTCGAATCTACTAGTAGTCTGGGTGAACGAAACGAAAGCAAGGTGAAAATGCGACTGAGATTGAAATGAGAGCTGTGCTTACCTCGGGACGATAGGTTGGGCTGAGTTGCAGTGCGGAAACCCGATACTGAGAGCGATGGAGGGAACGAAATTGAACGAATGGAGAGCTCACAATTGTGACCCAAGCCATTGCAAGGCAGGTTGAAGCTGAGTTGGTGTTTGATTGAACTTGAATCTGAAACTCAAGTCGATATCAAAGTAATTATTAGGGGCAGTCAGAGTAGAGGATTAAGGAAGGATTATGTTGGGATTCTGGGAAGGATTATGGAATTTTAAAAGACCATAATCCCTCCATAATCCTCTCCATAATCCCTTCAATTTTGACCGCTCTCAAACTGTTCGGATTATGGCGTGATTCTGGAGTCCCACTTGACTCCAATTTTCCATCATCATAATCCATAATCCACAATCCCCGCATAATCGCCTCCGGAGGCGATTCGAGGATTATGGCGGATTATGGATTTAAGAGGATTATCCCACGATAAACAATTCAGGAATCCGTCGAGAATCCTTATGCATAATCCGACCATAATTGTCTACTCTGACTGCCCCTAATGATTGTAAACGAACTTCGAGGCAGAAATCATCAGGATTATATGGGTACTTGAATCCGAGTTCCGTTGGTTGCAATTCAGAATTGAGTTGGATAGATCGGCTGGATAGCTGAGGTCAGTTCAACGATGCATCACACGAACAGACTCATTAAAAGTTTGGATAGTTATATGATTTGAGCAGCGTTGAGGTTGAAGCCAAGTACTAAAAGAACGACCCTATGAATCAATGAAATTTAATCGAGCCAAAATCGAACCGTACTTACGCTGCACCAAGTTGAGTTGCATTGTGTCCGAGCCTCGGACACAAACTCCGAGCCCCAAGACAATATTGGACCCGGTCAACTTGACCACCTCAGAATCAGATCTACAAACCAATAACAATTAGCCACAACATATGTACAACACCTCATCAAAGATGAAGCAACAAGCACCAGGGTAAACTCAAGGTTGAACCCATCCCCAAGATGCCTGAGGTTCAATCCTACTCGATGAATTAATTGAGAGAAGGATAGTACGAGGTACCACATACCTATTAACCACTGAACAAACCTTTCAAGCACCCATCCAGGCCAATAAGGAAACTAACTTACTCAAGGGGACATCGGCATTCGAAAATCGGATGCTGGGTCGAAAAGTTTTTTTCAACCCTCCAAGTGGACCTGCATGATTTTGTTGAATCTTACCTGGAGCCGTTTCGGACCACTTGGGAGTGGAATTATATTGTGTCAGTACACTAGTTTTTGGGGGCCAGTGCTGCGCATCGCAGTATGAAACTCACCAAGGTGATCTTAGGCTCCATTCGGCTGCCGTTACTTAGAGTTGCTTAGCGTTACTTAGCGTTATGTTGCATCACTTCGCCCGCTTAATTTTGCTCCAAAGTAGCTCCAAGTAACGCAATTTACACAAAGTAACGGTAGCCGAATGGAGCCTTAAGTTCCGGGCGGTAAATACCGTCAGCTGGACTTAAGTTTATTTGTCCCACCGTTCCGGCAGTCCGGCATTCAAGACCTAAGTCCTACCAGCAACTCAAGTTCCACCAAATAAACTCAAGATGAACACACCCGCAAACTTAAGATGCAGCCTTGTTATATCCATGTTCCGATCCTTCGGACCTAGGTCCGAGGATGGCCGAATGGCTCCGTTAACTCCGGGCTCTGCTCCGTCGGAGCGGAGACGGAACGACGGAGCGCGGCGGACTTCCTTCAGAAGTCCGTATCGCGCCATAAGGCGACATCCTTATTGTCCGCCTCGCTCAAGACTTCTTACTTATTGTCCAAACTACTTCTTCCAAGTCACCTGACTTCTTTCACCCCTTTCGGATACAACCTTATTGTTACTTCCGCATGGAACCTTACATATCTCCTTTCCGTATTACAATAAGACCCTTTAGTATTTAATCACTTAGACTACAGCACTGTACTTCAGATTTATTATTAACGTTGCTTCGCACTCCCTGCAAGTAATCTGAGTTAACGCTCCGGAACTTCACCCGGAGCTCCGTCTCGTCTATCCCGTACTCCGAGACCAAGGGTAGTAACGCTCATCCTGCTCTCTAGTGGTGTAGCGTCATCCGATCCTCCGGTCACCCTTTCCCCCCGACCCCGTCACTCCGCTCCGTTCCGACTCCGCACTCCGGTATCTCGGAACTCTGTCCGACTGGTCGGTCGGCCCTCTTATCCGTAGCTCGGATATAACAGTATAATAAATCTCACCTACCTCTTGGATCTCATGTCTCACTATGGCGACCTCAACAACCCTTCGGGAGAACAGTATCCCGAAGGTAGTGATCCAAATCGACGTAGATCCCGACTCTATGGCAACATAGTTACGCTTCCCTCACCGCAACAGGCTATGGCTGGCTCCTATGCCCAGTCTTTTGCTCCTGGTCCATACCGTTCTACTCCTCTCCCGCCGAATATCACTATGCGTCGGCCCTCTGCTACCCGACCTATGGTCTCTCCGCTTAATGCTCCGGGTCTGGTCTCACAGCCCCAGACTCCGGAGAACCCCGTCGTTTATCCCCGTTCACCTTACCCATCTCGCCACACTCCCGGACACATCCTAGACACTGGGTCTCCCATTCCGGGCCCCCAGTTTGACTCCGACACTGCCGGTCCCGACTCTGGACCCATCGGAGGCACGTTTCCAGTCCTAACTCGGACCCCACTTCCCAACATACCGGAGGTGGCTCCGTCCGTTCGCTCTGAACATTCGGAGCATCGGGAATCTCGAAGCCGCTCTCACTCCGCTCCGCCAGGTGGCAACGGAGGTGGAAGCGGGCCGGGAAGTGACGGCGACGGAAGTCGCGCCCCTACTCCTCCGCCTCAACGCTCCGACGGCAGTCCTGACCGTGGACGTCGCGGAGGAGGAGGCGGGGGTGACGGAGCAGGTGGAGGCGGAGGCGGAGGCGGAGGAGGTGGAAGTGGTGGTGGAGGTGGCGGTCCCCCTCCGGGGCCTGCAGTGCCTCCCGGGCCAGTCGTCCCTCCAAGGCCGGCTGCCCCTGATATTGAGAGCAGAGGAGAACAAATCCTCATCGACACTCTCACCAAATTCGCCACTACCTTGGATTGGTACAACAATCAGACCACGGCACCTCGGTCGAGCAAGTCGAACCTCCGGAACCCGGACACGTTCGACGGCACGGACCCCGCTAAACTCCATCCATTCCTCACCCAGTGTTATCTCCACTTTGCCGAGCGCGGGTATGCGTATGCCCTGCGTGTCGTGTCTCCGCGAACGGAGACGGTGCGCGTCGAGTCCCCGCATGCGGGGATGGTCGTTGCCGCCACGTGCGCAGCCTCGGCACCCCATCGTCGCGTGCTTAGGGCCCACTACCCTCTCCTCCCAGCGCTTCCCCCCTACGCGCACGTACTGACCCAGTAGGACCAAGACGAGGCGCGGTGCACACTCACGCCCCGCTCGGGCCCGCGTTCGACCTCATCGCCTCAACGCCCGCCCCGCCACCCTCGCTGGATCAAGCCTCGAAGATTCGGGGGTTAGCGTCGGAGGAAGAGCACGGGCACAAGGTACGTTGTACCGCCCCTCCGCGTCGTCCCCTACTCATTCACTCACTCACTCACACACCGATTCGGGGAACGTGAGCGGCGGCGTCCAGGAAGGAGGTGTGTACCCACCTCCCTCTTCTCTTTTATTTTGCATCCTGTCCTCGTCTCCCTCCCTCCCTCGAGCCCGCCTTTGCCCCTCCGCCTCCCCCTCCTTCCTTCCTTTTCCTCGTCGCGTGCACCGCCGCATACCTGCTGTTGAGTCGAGTGCAGACGGCACTAGATTCCGTCTGCCCTTACTCCGTGCGGATGCACTTGTGCGCGCGCAGAGTCCCCGCGCCGCGCTGCAAGCCATCCCATCTTCCCCGTATCCCCTCATCGTCCCCACCCTCACCCACCCCACCCCATCCCGCCCCATCCCTCGTCGTCCCCCGCCCTCGTATACGTACACGCCGCACCCGCGCACGCACTGTCGAGTCGATGCGAGACGGCTCCAGTTGCCGTCTGCGCAAACTCGGACTCGGCGGGGACGCAGCTCCGCATGCGCATGTCGTGTGCATGCGCGCCGCGCCGGGAGTCCTGCGCGCGGACGCGAGCTTGTACCTGCGCTGCGCTGCTCCGCATTGCCGTACCGCATCGCGCCCTCGATCTCCGCTTTCCCCACCCACCATATCATTCCTCATCTCCACCCTCACCCATCCCTTGTCTCCCCGCCCTCGCACACGTTCTGCCTCGGACTCGGACTCGGCGCGGCGCGGGTATCTCGCTGTGGACGATGGAGTCCCCCGGCCCGTGGGCCGAGTTTGCGCACGCTGCACGCTGCCGCAGATTCATACCGTGGCGTCTCACCCGAGTCCGTAGGCCTACAGATAGATCCCAATGTCCGTACGTAGCTTTGAATAAATGCCCGTTCCCAGAAAAATTACCTGTGTGATCTGATTAGTATGCAAAGATTGCGCGCGGAGTTGAATATTAATCGTCGTGTGAACTAAAGCTTACCAACGTCTCAATTGTCAATTGTTTGAGGACTTGATGATTCGAAGGGGCAAAAAAGGCAGGGGGGAATGCGATCCAAATCAAGCTGTGAAAAACTCGGTCAGCTTGAATTCTATGTAGGTACGAGAATTCTTTGAATAAATCGGATGCGTACCTCGATTTAATTTTGGCTTCATCCAGCCGAGGATGCATTCGTGCGGCGCAGACTGACTATAAAAATTCGAGTGGTAAGTGCTTTGAAAAACTGAAAGGCGGGGGAATGCGATCCAAATCCAAATCAAGCTGTGAAAAATTCGGTCAGCTTCAATTCTCACCTGTACAGCCCAGGTATCACCTTAGATAAGAGATGGAGATATGGTCGATCTCCACCTCTAATCTAAGTACTTTCCGCTAAATTCGGTGTATTCAATAACTTTCGTTAACTTTGCAGCTAATGCAGTAGCTTTTACCAAAAGATATTCAATAACTTTGTTATCTTCCGCTACGCGCCGAGTGTTCCCATCAACCACGGCGGCGCGCCCTCCCGCCTGATCGCTCCCATCAGTAACAATCAAAGCCACCGCCCGCAAGTCCATATTGGCCGCAAAAATCAAGGTAAATTCATGAAAAAATATGAGGAGTAGGGATAGGCATTGCCGCCCAATGTAGGCTTTTTTTCGGTGTTGGAATCAAGTCATGTAGAGATATATATCACATAAATTCAAAGGTTAAAGTCCAGACGACGTGTATCATAGAGAGTAAGTAAACTACGTAGGGGCATAGAGGGCATGTAAGATGACTCGAAATGTGCACACCATCACTCAAACCGCGCCAACGACACACAACGCTGCGCGCACTTAGCGTGTGACGTTGCCGGCGGAGTTCTTCTTCGCGCGGGAGCCTTTGGGGATGCCTGCGTCGGAGCGCTTCTTCCGTGTCTTCTTCACCGGCGGCAGGGCTTCCCCTGCAGCAACAGACACCTGGTCGTCTGTGGGAGACGCGTTCTCCCCCACCTTGCCCTTGCCAGTCCTGCGCTTCTTCTGGGGCGGGGTAGGCTCGTGTTATGTCCGTGCAAATCAGTCTTTCATTTTTTCCCATTTATCGGTTCTGGTCGCACTCGATCCAACTCTGATCGTGCTCCCGTCACCTCCGGAGACACAATCACACACTACATCAGACCCTGCACCACTCCAGTAATACTCCAGCACTCTAGCTCACTCCGGTTGATTAACGGTTCACCTGTTCCCGGACCTATCCCGGAATACATAGCTCTCGTCCAATCATGGATTGCTGAGTACTTCTTCCTTATTACCCACTTTGCTTTCATTACTTCGCCTTCTTGGCCAACTCCGGCTTCACTCCTCACCTCGTTCACCCTCCGGTCATCCTGGTTAATCCCGGAACCTCTGGACTAGTCATCCAGCCCTGACCGGTTCTCTGCGGTTCATCCATATTGCCCCGGAACATTCTACCTGAACATTCCACCTGTACTTCGCACTGGTCCTTCACTGTGAAACAGGCTGTGGCATCTTCGCACTCCTTGGTACATTCCGGACCGTGATTATGTAATCACTCCGAACTCCGGTCCTCCACGTTCCTTGGTTCAGCTCCACTTTACCCCGTCGTCTCGGACCTCTGCCCCTATGCACTGGAACTCTCCTAAAGGACTGCCAACGTCCTCCGGAATGATTCCTTGCAACTGTGTCCACTCCGGCGACCCGGAGCTCCCAAAACCACCAACACTTAACACCAGTACCTTGGAACTCGTTCATCTCGACTACCAACATGCCAGTCCAACATCTGGTACAATTATGCGCTATTCATCTATGCCCCATCACTCCTGCTCTCGTTCCAGTCGCTCCGGACATATCTCCGGAATCCGGAGATACCCGGAGTCACCGGAGTCATCAGACTCTTCCCCGGAACGTTCGCTATTATGCCTTATCAACTCCTCTTCCATTTATGCATCCCTTATCACTTCTCATCTATTGTTTCAACGCTCTCATCACTTCTCCTTGTTATCTTTTCATATGCTTCACGCTTCCATCACATTCCCATCATCCATCGCTTCTTCATCTGCCTCAAGGCAGATGTCATAGCACTTACATCTTATCACTCTTCCATCCATCCGTTCATCTATCAAACCATATGCTCTACCTTTCCCCTTTCCTACTTCCTATTATTCCTTATTCCCACTTAGTCCCTTTTCCCGCATGGTGGTGTCTTCTTCCATGCGGTTCACTTCATTTCATGTTGCTTCACTTTGCCTCATGTTACTTATTCCCTTTTGTACAAATTACTTGTCCTTAGTATAAATACCGGTACTTTACATCTTGTACAGTATCCGAAAAATAAAAGTTATCCATGCTTCCTTCTCATGGACTGTTGCCAATCGTCTCTTGAGGTTCTGGTCATTGCCTCTCGACGTCTCCCTCTCTATGGCCTTGCTCCCGTCTCCCTCTGGTTCCCTCCTGTGACTCCGGTCACTCCGGTCACTCCGGTTTCCGGTCACAACTCCGGAGTCCTCGCTCGGCCATACCAACAACTGCGGTTCAACTCCGGGTTGTCTCCCGTGTCTTGGATATGCCTCTAGTTCGCTCCAGCAGACTGCCTTTGCTTCTTCTTCTTCATGTCAACCGTTCCGGTTCGCACCGGAACTGCGCTGGACGACTACCCAACAAACACCGGTAATGCTCTTGTGTCTCCGGTCCAGGCTATCCCTGTCCCGTCGCCATCTTCGAGCTCGTACGACTCGGACCTTGGCATAGGACACTTCCCCATCTCGCAGCCCGAGGCCAGTCAGTCGGTCACCCTAGCTGAGTTGTGGTGTTCCGAGAAGTGGCTGATCTAGACATCTGTTCATCTCCGGTTCGCGGCTTAGCCCGGCTCCGGTCATATGATCGGATATTCCTTCCCTCTTGGCTCAGCGATATAACAGCTCGTCACTGTGTTCTTGTGATGCAGCAGCGCGTTTGGAGGTGATGGCAACGGTGTTGGAGGCGGTGGAAACCGCAAGCGTGAGCACCTGCCTCTCGTCGTGCTGGGGGAGTGCTGCAGATGAGGGGGTTGTAGCGAAGGCCGGGATTGTGGATGTGTAGATGGGGTTGAGGGAAAAGGACGCTGCAAAGGCCCTCGACTCGGGGTCCGTCGGAAGTACGAGGTCCTCGTCCATCCAAGCGTCGGGGTCGTTCAGCATCTCCATGAGTTCAGGATCCAGTTCGAAGGCGCCGGTGGTGAGAGACGTTGAAAGACGAGGGAGATGCTCGGGAAGGATGTGCAATTCAGGGTGCGCGCTCATATCAAAGGGAGGGAGCACGTGCTCAGGATCACCAAACGCGCTGATAGCGGTACCAGGGTTATGTGTGGGGGGAGCTGCAAGTGCGGTGGTCGCGCAGACTCCGGCGGCCGGCGCAGGTTGGGTGGTGGTGGTAGCAGGGGTGGCGGTGTCGTCTTCGTCGTCCTCCTCCTCCTCGTTCTCGTCGTCCTCCCCCTCATCGTCGTCCTGCTCCTGGCGCTTGCTACCCTTCCTCCCCGACTTCTTGTTCTTTTGCGGACCCCGCGGCAAACCCTTGTCGGCGCGCGGCTTACGGCTTCTCAGGGATCCCGCACCCAACGCCTCGCGGCGTGCGTTGTGCATAGCGATGAGCTCGTCGTGCTGGGCCTTCGGCATTGCGACCCAGTGGATTGCGCCGGTGCGAAGCGCGTCCCGGATGCGGCGCAGAGTCTCGGCGTTCCAGTTCACATGGTCGGCCATCTTGATATCCACCGGCCAACCCGCCAGCTCAACGCCCCTGCCCTCGCGAATGGTGACGTCGTAGTTCAGGTACTCCATCGTGAGTTTGCTGCTGTTCGTGATTTTTCCTGTGTGCCCGCTCAGCATCAAATCAAGTAAAGAGAGATGAGAAGCAAAGAAGAAAAACGTACTGAGGCCCTCCTGGATTTTCATCCCATTGTCACGGCGCATCTCGCGTACCCCGTTCTTCTCGCCCCCTGAGGATAGTCAGTACTGGGACAGATAGCGGTGGCAACAGAGGAAACATACCCTTGTCACGTGTGCAGTTGTACTCCTCGAACTTGCGCAAGAACTCGACCTCCGTCATCCCAAGAACCTGCCTGTAGAAGCCACTCGCATCGTCCGAGTCCACGGAGTGTGGCAGCGACATATCATCGGGATCTCCCCGTGCGAACACAGCAAGGGCGCGTACTCCCGTGCGCTCGTATAAATCTCGTATCTAGGAGGAGTCAGACACGAAGAATAGATAAAGTCAGAATACTTACAACAATACCCACACGACACGCCGTCGCCCTGGAGTCCAGTTGTGCAGCCTTGGTTGACCCACGGATACCAGTCCTCTTGAGCTTTCGATGCTCCATGAGCTGCTCGAGGAGGCGCTCTTTCTCCTTCTCGTCGATGGTGCCCAAGTCGATGAGCCCCAGCCTCTCGTCTTCTGCTAGTTCCTCGCGGTACTCTTGCAGCTTTTTTTTTGAATCTGGAGAACAATGAGGTGAGCGACACTAATGCATTAGTATAGACTTACCCTCAGGTCGGTCAATCCAACGCTGATGCAGCAACGCATTGCGCAAAGTCGGCGCGCGCTTCGCCTTGAATTGACTGGTGCTGTTCAACAGGGCGCGTACGTAGGTGGCCTTCTTGTTGGACATAGATGCTATTTCCATGATTACCGTTTCACGACGTGTAAACTCGGTGTCAATGGCGGCGTTGAACTCAGTCCTCACTCGCCTCGAGCTGGCAAGTCTGAGGTCATCAGAGGCTCTCACGGCCTTGGATTTACTGGTGCGAGGGCGAGACAGCTGCACGCGGCGTCCAGGGTTGCGGAGAGCATGAGCGGCGGTGGTCCGAGCCATTGTGGTGGTGGTAGAAAAAAGACGAGAGATTTGCTAAAAACACGACCATGTGACACACGTCTCACGCACCCAACGTTCAACAAAATATTGAGTAACAAGGCGCTGGAGGAAAGAAAACAAGAGGAAGTCAGCGAGTTGAGTCAACATAATATTGCACGTACTTTCGACCCTGTAGTGCAACGGTTAAGGCGCGTCTTTAGATTATTCCTATATATAGAGATTCTGCGAAGTCAACATTTTAACCATGGTATCACCGGACGTTTTTCGTTCGAGCCTCCCGCTAGACGTTCTTTTTATTTCTCTTCCTAACTCTCATTCTCAATTTATTTCTATTTTTTATTACTTTCAATCACCCGTGTCATTACAATCCAACAGAGATTCATTGCAGCAAGAGATAGAAAGGCAGACGTAGATACTCAGACGTAGACACTGAGGCAGTAAATGAAGCATAGATGTAAATATTGTGCTAAAGACTCGGCACGGTTCCCTCGAGGAACGCCCACACTTCGCCCTCGTCGCTGCTAAAGAACAACTCGCCCCCTGGTGTGCGCTTGAGCACCTCCATCGCGCTATCCCTTGGAGGCAAGCAAATCAGCTCAGAGCAAAGGCGCTGAAGAAAGACAGGGCTTACCTCTCCTGAAAAATACGGGTATGCCCTGTCACGGCATAGAGCAAACCTTGCCGCAAGTGTGCCTGGCCTGAAGGTTTATGCGTGGCGGCGTGGAACGGCGGGATTTTCCACGTGCGCGAGCGCTTGGAGGAGGGAAGTGTGGTGGGCTCCAGTGGGGGAGGATTGTCGGTGAACTGTGTGACGAGGGGGTAAGTAAGAATGGAGAAGCAAAAGAAAAGGCACACGCACGGTGCCGCCGGTGCGAGCAAACCAGGTGGGAAAGGATTCATCGTGTCTGACGCTACGCGGAAGTTGTTTGCTTTTGCTCAGTGATTGCGGCGCAGGCGACACGGCAGACGAGGCCGTCGCCGCCGAGATCGTGGGGGACGAGGGGAGAGTGTTCCACCCAGGGATTTCAGAGAGGTCCTCACGGGGGTCACCGGGGTGGAAGTGGTACTCCGTGCAGTCAATTGTCCACAGCCTATCGAATTTCGGCCAGCCTTCGGCGTCCCATGTGCGGGCGTGTGGGTACTTCGCCTTCAAACGAAGGAAAGTTTCCCTTCGAATCTTAAGTAAACAGGACGGTAAAGAGTAAGTAAAACCATGCACTCGGAGGGTAGCGACCCCTTTCCAATCACCGGTGATGATTGCATACAGCTTCCCAGTATGATTGTGCAGGTTGGTGATGTCTTCACGCCCGGCGTCGGCCACATAGACAGGCGCGCAAAGCAGAGTTTTTGGGCCTGGCGCAAAGGCGCACAAGATCGGCGAAGGGGAGTCGGATATGGTGAGCGTAGAGATGTCGAGCGTAGAGAGGTCGAGGGACGAGAGAGACATGACAACCGCGATGAGAGTGGAGAAGAAAGAAACACGGAAGTCACGTCACGACTTCAGCCTGAAGCCGGGCCGTGATGCAGATAGGGGCTTCAACAAAATCTACTTTCAAACGAATTGCTTGCAAATTGGTTTTATAGACTATCCTGCCACTGAGACAAAGGCTCAAAAGCACACAACGAACTCAGTACTGAGCCCCAAAGGGCTTAGTCATGCTAAGATTCAGAGCATGACTCAGCTTTCGACAACGATTCAGTGCGAAAAAAAAAAAAAAAGGAAAAAGACAACAAAAATAAGGATGAGGGTACATTCGATTAAGGGGAATTAAATAAAGCAATTTTTTTACGAATGTGTCCTCCGTGTTCCTTCAAAATGGAGCTCTGCGGGCATACACACACACACCCGGGGCAATCCTCCCCCCCACACGATGTGCAGGTCAGGAAAAAATGCCCACCATGTTCCACCCACACATCGGATGCCTCACAGAGACAGGCGCACCCCGGGCAACCCACCTCGTAACACTTGGGGCAAGTGGGTGGGCGCCGCGCACGCTCCTTCTCCCGCCGCTCCAGCAATGTTAGCTCAGGGATTGCACGAGAGGTTGCGTGCCCGGCCTCGTCGCTGGTGTCGTCCTCGTCACTGGTGTCATCTTCGGAGATTGAAGTTGCTATTTGTTGAAGAGGTGGGGTTAGATTGCGCCGGTGGCGCGCCATCTCTGTCAATGTTACCAGAGTTGTTCGTGGAGCAAGAAGGACTTCGCGACGAGGGGGTAGGTTCGTAAGATTCAAATCTCGTTTCCTGTAAGTAGTGCAAAGAGTTAGAGATATTGGATTCAAAATATGGAACAAAGATCCACCTGGCTTTGCGGTTTGAAATTTTCTCCGCCTCGTCCTGCGCGCGGACTCTGGGAGGTGAATTAAGTGTGAGGGGCATGCGGAAGCTTGGAGAACACTCACTTTTGGCGGTATCTTGCTGCAGCTTGGCTCCCTTGCTTTGCATACCGCTGCTGAGTGTTCTCATCGGATGCTGCGATTGCAGCGCGGGTGCTGGGGTAATTCTGAGAGGGTGAACGATGGGAGAGAGCAATTACACACCGTTGCATGCGTAGACGTGCAGCTTCATTGATGTCGGTGTGATTCCTGAGAGCAGACTTGAGTAAATGTCGATTGACCTGACTTTTGAGTAACCACTTTTCTCGGTATTTCTGCAGAGTTTTCTGTCGTCTGGCATGCTTAGTCGCTGGATCTAGAGGAGGGCGTCCACGGCCCATGCAAGTGAGGGAAATTTCGATGAGCCAGGGAGTTGAATGAGGGAAGATGCGAAAGGCGAGGTGGAAGTGAGAGATCAAGCTTTAAATCAATAATGGCTTCAAATAACTTTGGCGCATCAGTTCGTGACAAAAATTAAAACAAACCTCTGTGGTACTCAGCAGCGTTCAAGGAGATAAGAAAACAGTTTGTGAGGTTTATTGAAGCCTCACAGAACTTGAATTCCCGGTGAAACATTTTTTCTTCGAGTTGTACCAACAATATTTCCGTCAGTTCGTGACAAAAATTAAATCCGGCTCTTCATCCTTCAACACAGCTTAAGTAAGGGCTCAGAGGCTTGAAGGTAGCCTAGTGAAGTTCCATGCAGCTTAAGGTTCATTAGTTCAAAAGGTAAACGAGAATTTATTCGGCTTCTAATAATTCATCTATGGTACTAAGTAAATTAAGCCCTTCCTCCCACCGCGAGACCATGCGCGCCGAGAGACGCTCGTACTTCTCTGGATCCCTCTGCTCAAGCTCCTCGACCGTTTGGAGGCCGTTGTCGATGTAGCGAAAAATCCCGCCCGCGCTGAATTGAGTGAATGAGACCCGCTCCTCCCCCGCGGCAACAGGCACATTTGAATGTGCTATCGTCGCGGAGGGGATAAGTATGAGGGCGCCCGGGGGAAACTCGATAACGAGCTTCAAGTCCCACAGGACGAGATGCCCGCCTTTGGTGGGGTCGAAGTTGCCGAGGGCCTGCACGGCGCACCATCCAAAGGCGAGGTTTAAAACGTCACGGTGGCGGAAGGTCCAGACGTTGGGACCAAAGTTAAAGGCGGCACAAAAAAAATAGAACCCACAAAGGGGCGGCGGAGGTCGGGATGACGCTTACGAAGCGCCGCGTCGTGGTCGGCGTAGTACTTGTACAGTCGCGGCGCCCACAATGCAAATGTTCCTGGGGAGAGATGTTAGGAGGGATGAGTGAAGAAGAGGGAGATGCAGACGCACTGTCTGCAAAACACGCCAAACGTTTAACGTCCTTGTTAGCGAGAAGGCCGTTTGCAAGGGAGGTGTGCTCCTTGTTGTTGAGCCAGGTGGGAATCTTCTGACCTTTCCCGTACGATAGCCCGACGTTGACGGCGGAGAGCCCACGTCGATGGCGGCACATGTTGGCGGGGAAACGGGCATTGGCCCCGGCGTCCATGATGGTGTGAAAGGCGGCGTGGGCGGCGGCGGCATATTCGGCGTCGCGGGGCTGGCCGCCGAGAACCGCGATAATGCGGCCGTTGGCGTCAAAGAGTGGGCGGGGAGTGCTGGAAAGAAGAGGTGAGTTAGCGGGGGAAAATAAAAAGAAAAGGAGGGGAGAGATAAAACTCACAAGCCGTCCCAGCGAATTAGCTGGAACCCGAGACCGAGCAGATTGGGGAGAGAGCGGCGGACTTTGCTGCCGTACTTCTCCCTCTTATCTTCGGCCTTGGCTCCGTACGCGCCGAGGGCGGAAGGCAGGCCGGGGGAGTTGAGGGATGTGGTGAGTGGCGCCGCAGCACGGACGTGCTGCAGGAGCCCAGGCGCCGCCGGCTGGTGCCCTGCTGCTGCGCGTTCGCGCGCCCGTTTCTCTGCGCGCCGGCGATTTGCGCCAGACTGATTGGGCCGGCTGGGCGCGGGAGCGGGACGAGTGCGGTGGGGACCTTTGTGCGGTGGGGTCGCACTGGCAACAACCTCGTCGAAGGACACGCGGCGGCGACGTTTCTGCGGGTGGGGATTCTCCTCATCCACTTCATTCCAAGGGTCTGGAGGGGGAGGAGGGGGAGGAGATGGAGGAAGGGGCCAGGCCTCGTCCACACCGTCGAGAGGACCAGCCGGCGGCCACTCGTTGTCGACGCCGTCCAGCGAATCTTCGTCTTCGTGCTCATGGTCTTCCTGGCCATCGTTCTCGGAGTCCACAGCGCGCTTGACGAGAGCTCCGTAGTCAAGATCGCGCGTTTGGAGCGCGTCGACCTGAAGTCCGGATGTGGCCGAGGAAAAGGCTCCGAAGTCCGTGCCGCTGCGCGTCTGAAAACAAGGTAAGTGAGGTTTGCATTGCACATAAGTAATCTACTTACCCGCCGTATAAACGGAAGCCAGAGCATGGGACGAACTGCAAGAATAGTCAGTAAAATGTCGTTGAGTGGCACAATAGAAAAGAGGTAGAAGTTTAGCCTACTGGGTGGACATGAGGGATCCAGGTGCTGAATCTGAACAGTCCCACCCAGCAGAATAAACCTCAGGCAAGAAAACAGAGAGGACTTACCGAAAGAACGCGACTTGTGGGTGCTTGGAGGTGGTTTGTTGAGAGAGTGACACAGATCATGTGATGCGTGACTTCTCGCAATCTCGTCTTCTCACCTTGTTCTCACCACCCCTATTCTGATACCCATTCCCCCTTCACTCACTCTCTCGCCCATGGCGTCGCGTCGGACATCAATTCCAATGGTAACAGCCTCTATCTACTCTCGGGCGGTCAGGATCACGAAGACGGAGCGCCGCGGGGGCCGCAACCACAGCACTACCCAAACTTTAACCCCCACACAAATTCTCCTGCGCAAGGCGGCCGAGGAGAAAGAGGAGGCTGCACGTCGAGCAGGTAATTCATTTCAACATATTTGCATGAAGAAATCTTATTGGAAACTCCAGAACTCACCGAGCAAGAACGCCGCGCGGAAAATGCGCTGCGGGATATCCCCGAGCCATATGACGCCGGCGACGCGGGGTGGGACGAATACGAGGACGATGTGTTACGTGGACGCACCGCTGCCGATATCAGCCACGCCGGTGAAGCCTTGACCGACGACGCAGTGCAAGAGGCGCAAGAAGATTTGTTAGAAGGCTTGCGCTTTGTTCATCGGTACGTACCTCCCCCTCTTTTTTATTCCTCCAATGTGATTCATCTCTGACGAATCTGTACACCACAGTAAATTATACGGCGGCCGTCGTGATCACCGCACACGAGGAGATCGCACAAAGATTATGTTCGACAAGTTCGCTTCGCAGATGGAATTTATGGTCGACGCGTACCTACAATGGTCGCTTGACACGGCGGACAAGGGCTTTTCGGCGCTCTTCGAATATCCCGAGGACACCATCGTGAAGGAAACTTTACCTGTGTATGTTGTAGATCTATTCTGTGCGTAATTCTTGCTTTTGCATTCTGTGCTTTACTGACTGGCTTTCTTTTCTAGCTTCGTATTATGACAATGTTGCTGTTACGGGTGCCGACGAGTTTGTTGCGTCTGCATTCGTGCGTCAAGGTCTCATCCCGGTCTCCCCAACTGTCGCCACCGTCGCCATTACAGTACGCACCCTCCAGGTGTTTCGCCGTGTTCAGCTGCGCTGCCCCCGTCTTGGCGTGCAGCCGTTCGTGCGCGCGTTGTGCGATCTCCACGGTGTCGCACCCCGCAGCTACCTCGCGACCCAGTTCTCTGTCGCGTTCGACATCCTCCTAGCAATTCTCTCGGCTGTCGACATGCGCGTGCAGCGCGCACTTGGGCGTGATACTCCCAATTGGCGGCTGCAGAACGCCTGCCCCTCGTGCCTCTACAAACTCGAAGGTGAGGAGGAGATCCCCCTCCCCTTTCTCGCCACCATCGACGGCAACAATTCGCTCAAGCGTTTTTGGCGTCGGCGAAGAGAGGAGGAGGTCGAGGGGGTGTTTGTTCCCGGAGCGTCCAAGGAACGCATTGACACGCGCACCGCGCCCGGGGATTACTATATCTCGCGCGCGGAGGTCGACAAGTGGTCAAAGGAGGGTTTAGACGACTTGATGCGGGAGTTCGTACCGGGTTCCGAGGTGGACGATGAGGGCGCAGGGTGCACGGAGAGGTGGCAAAACATGAAGGAGGACGCCACAGCACGGGCGTACAGGATGTACGACGAGACTGGCATCTTCCCGGCGCTCTGCCGCCATGGGTTTGTGCTTGTTATCGTCGATATGGTGAAGAGTGGTGAGCTGTAAGTCCGCTTCCCTGTTGTTTCTCTTTAAAGCATGTACTGATTCCTTCCAGGGCGAAGTATGGATTTGCCGTGACTGCCCACCTACTTCGCGTCCTCGGCGAACTGGGGCTGGGGTATGATATCGGGTGCAAGTTTGGGAAAATGGTGCTGATGCATCCCGCTCTTGCACAACTCGCGGCGGGCAACAACTTCAAGGCGCTCGTTGGGGCATTCCACGGGCATGCCCACAACCGCCGTTGCCAGCTTGGCAACCTTGCGACGTACGTCCCCGGCATGGGCTTGGAGGATTTGGAAGGATGCGAGTCCTTCTTCTCCAAGTCCAACGCCTTGGCCGCGACGACCCGCTATGCCTCTGTTTTCCACCGCCAGCAAGCTATCACCACATACCTGAAGCATGCAGATGCTGCCGACGCGTATCAAGGTCTTTGTGAGTCGGTTTTCTTTTCTATTCCTTTTCTTGCTTCACTGATACCGGCGTGTGCAGCAATACTTCTTGCCAATAAATATCGCCGCGCCCTGAAGATCAAGGGAACGGAGGCTCTGCTACGCGAGACGATGGCGACAATGGGTGTCGCGTCACGTTCTGTCTTTGAGACGTGGCTTGAAAAAGAAAAGGCGTACCTGGCGCTGTTGTCAAAGGAACCTGCACAGGAGACGCTAGAGATGGAGTATTACCAGAGGCTGGTAAACCTTCAGGACTACGAGTGCGTTCATCTCATCTAGTGCCTAAACTCTGCTAACAAGGGATACAGGGAGCGTGTTAAAATTATAACCCGGGTTGGGCTGCCTATGATGCCTGTGGAGACGGATGCGACGTACACGGCGGCAGCATCGCAGACGCGGCGGATCGAGACGCAACGGCGCCATGCGATAGAGGTCCGTGACAAGGCGCTGGCAGTGGTCGAGGACCTCGAGATACGGCTAGACATCGCGCGGCGCTGGGAGGATGATGGTGATAACTGGATACGGGTGGCCAAGATGGCGAAGAATAGAACTTACCAACGTGCTATTGACGCGCTCGAGGGCTTGGTCGTAGCGCGCATGTTTGAGCTCTCGAAAGTGAATATGTCGGACACAGGTAAGAGGATCAATTCCCCTTTGTTGCCCACCTTGACCATGATTTTCAGGCTACAAGCTACGGAAACATATCGCGAAGGCGCTGCAAACGCGCTCCAAGGGCGTCAAGTCCGCGCTCGATCGATACAATACCGCTGCTGCCGCGATGACTCCGCCGCGAACCCAACTCTCATGGGATCAAATCGTCGATTACGCGTTCCTCGCAGATTTCGATCTTCTACGGGAGGGGCGGGAAGATATCCGTGGTGAGCTGTGGGCACAACCGGCGGGGCGCGTTGCCATGGATCAGCACTTCAAGCTGCTCCGCGCAGACGAGGAGATTGTGCGCCTCAACCTGGAGATCCCGCGCTTGGTGACGCACATGGCGGACGAGGATGCGTTCCTCATCTACCAGGAGCGGTGTCTTGCCCGTGAAGGGAACCCCGCGCTGGCGCACCAGGTCGGTGTTCATCGGATGGAGCGGGGGCGCTTCAATGCGCTCCACATGGAGCGCCTGGTGAAGCTGAGCAAGGAGCCCGGCTTCACCGCCTCTCTGACCCCTGGCGTGAGCATCAACACGGACCGCCGAGTGCCGGAGGAGGAGGACATCGAGATGGCCAATGTGGGCGCTCCCGAGACTGCACCGCCGCCCCAGGAACTCGAGGCGGACGTTGACCCAGACGCAGAGGTGGACGTTGAGCACCTCGCCGATGCTTTCGAGCACATTATGCGCATCTCCCATGATACGACGACTGCTTGAATACTTGTTTTTATCTTTTGGTAAAAGCTACTGCATTAGCTGCAAAGTTAACGAAAGTTATTGAATACACCGAATTTAGCGGAAAGTACTTAGATTAGAGGTGGAGATCGACCATATCTCCATCTCTTATCTAAGGTGATATCTGGGCTGTACAGGTGTCAATTCTAGGTACGAGAATGAGTAAATCGGATGTGTACCTCGATTCAAATTTGGGTTCATCCAGAGAAGCCGGCGCCGAGGACACATTCGAATTTCGTGCGGCGCAGACTGGCTATAAAAACTCGAGTGCTAACGTACTTTAATTGGAATTCATTCGGGGAGAGCTCACCTGGCGTGGGTGATTTATAGGTTTGCGGCGGGGAATCGACATTTGGCTACGAAGAGAGCAAGGTAAGTAACGATGAAACAAAATTTAAATCGAGTTGAATGAAGACCAAAGCTTACCTGGGCAGTTCGAACGCGGCGCTGCTGAATTTTGTGGGGGGGAGGGATCTTCGAGTCGAATATGAGTCTAGTCTGGGTGAAGGAAAATGAAAGCAAGGTAACTAAAGCGACGGAAGTTGGAAATGAGAGCTGTGCTTACCTCGGGACGGATAGGTTGGGTTGAGCTGCGGCGCGTACTGAGAGCGATGGAGGTGAGTAAAAGGGAACGAAATTGAACGAATGGAGGGCTCACGATGCAACCCAAGCCAGGTTGAAGCTGAGTTGGCGTTCAATTGAACTTGAATCTGAAACTCAAGTCAATACAGTCGTAAACTAGGAAGCGAAACGCCGGCCCGTTCACCACGTTGCAGGCCTCAAATGGGCTCAAAATTTTGGGAGAAGATTCCCCTCCTTACAAAACTTCCGCCTGCAACAGGAATTGGGCGCAACCGTCATATTGCGCCCGCACAGCGCAATTCTTTCGAGAGCATCATTTGGCGCATTTTCAGGCCCTCAATCAATAGGGCTGCACACCGTCCCAGCGCCGGGAACGGCCGTCATTTCAACGGGGGTCGAACGGGTAAGCCCGTCTCGTAAGGCCTCCAAAGGTTCCTACGGAACGGGACGGGCAACGATACGGCCGGCACGGGTAGACGGGTACAAGTTGGCTACAAGATAATGTTGAAAGTCGCCAGTAAGGCTTGAATCATCTGCTAACCAGGTTGAACTTCGTTGTCAGCGTCAAGAACAACAGTCTCGCAGCCAATAGTGAGATGCTGACCGAAATACGTCACAGCAATCATGCATGTTATGGCGCTGTGGCGGCCAGAGTATATTTTGCACGTCATTATGCCGCCGGATCCATTTCTGGCGGCATAGCGGGCCTGGCTAATCTGGCACCAGCCAGTCGATCAGCAGAAATGCATAGCATTTTTGAGATCCAGAGCACAAGTTCAATTATTAAAGCTTTCGCTCTCTGTTGAAACCATCCGCCGATTCTAACCTTGCCGATGACGGGTTCCTACGTAGAGGGGTCCGACTCTGCGATCCTCGCGCTCCCGGATTCTCCATACACCTCGCTTTCATAGATTGCAAACCGTCACCCAAGGCGCCATTACACCTAGTCCGCAAAAAAAAGCCTCAAGCTCAGTGGAACGCACCAAGTGAAGAAAGAGAACAGACCAGTAGTGATCAACCTCTTCCTATCGGCATCATGCACGAATGTGGTAGATCCCAAGGCGAGAGTACCGTCATCTTGCCATGGCTGAATGAATGCATTAAAAAAAGAGGGTGCAAGAGCTGAGAGTGACTTACAATATCAAGAACGTACTTGTTGCCGTAAAAATTATCTGCGCCAGTATTCGCCGCGAGCCTGAGCACGGCAGACGGCGCGTGCACATTGATGTCCGTCATTTGCTTCAGGAGTGGGAACATTTTAGGGAATGCTTGAGGCAGAAACAAGAACGTCAATCAAAGGTAGGTAGATTCGTCGGAGGACAAAAGCTTACCAGCTGCCCAAACGGCACCATTTTTATCAATGGACAAATTATCCATTCCATATTCTTTCAAAGAAAGTCGTTTAGTGGATGATTGTGCCCCCGAGAACGGCCGGGAGTCACTCACTGGTCGGGATAGTGTCTACCAAAACCAAGTCGTTATCATTTCCCTCTTTAAAGATGCGGATCCCGCCGTTGAAGGTGCTAGCAAGGTACCAAGTACCATTTCCGGTAGAGGCGAGCCCGTTGTTTGTGGGGAGACCGGTTGCGGCTAGCTTACATCCTTTGTCAATGTGACAGTATCCAATCGAAGAGCGGCCTTTGACGATGACATTGTAAAAATACGCGAACTAAGAGTTGTGTCCAGTTAGCCTCTCATCGGAGTGATGGAAGACGTTTGATTACTCACAATTTCGTTCTGCGCAGTCCGAGTGTAAACATGATTTGTGAAATAAAAGCTCTTCCCGTCCGGTGAGCCCACCACGTCATTTGGGTGTATGATATATTCCGGATAATCGAATGTCTTGATATGCGTCACACTGCGCGATCCAACCTCCGTCTCGAATACCTCGATGACCGAATCGAGCCCATTGAGCGGAGGGTTTCCTTTGGGAACTCGATGGTTAACCAAGTAAATCCATAGCTTCTTGGGATCAGAGGCGTTGGGCACGACATCCATCCCGTGGACGGCAGAGGTATCTTCCGTCGTGAACCCATTAGTGAATGCGAGACGCGTGACTTTTTCAGTGGAGGGATCGTATGTTGCGAGGTAGTCCAATTCTGTGCGTGTCTGCACTCGTTTCTGGGCGTCATGGGGCGAGTTGAAGATTCCCACCCAGTTGTGGGGGTTTGAGCATGCAAAGTAGATGACGCCGGTCGCTTGGTGAAGGACCGCTTCTATGAGGCCATTCAGGAGCATTGTCAAGATTGAACTAACGGATACGACAAAACCGCTTGAGTATACTCACTCTCACAGGTCTGAAGCTCCTCGACCTTGTAACAATCCCGCGTTCCGATGTTCTGCACTTGACCGTCAAAGACGCCATAGAGTTTCAGCAGAGGGTGAATGCTTGCCGACTCGGAAGGCGTTTAGTCTTGGTTTAGTCCGTGTTTTCCAGTTCAATCCGGCGTCACTGCTAGTCTCTCGTAGACACACGCTACAACAATTTCTTCGTTCGTACCTCACGTTTGTTGTACGTCACTGCTGGTAGATTATTTTTGTAGCGTCGGCAAGGAGCGACTCTGGTGTTATGTCCCGAGGACTATTTGAATAGAAACTTTTCAAATAGTCGAGGGTAAATTGGTTGCTGGGGAAGGAGGTAAGAAGTTTTGATGGTAGAGTGGATAGTGATGCATCTTGTGTCTTAAATGTGTTTTTTGATATGTCTGGGTTCGAATCCCACTACGTTCTTATTTTTCGAACCCTCACGACTTCAACCGCCATTTGTTTCTTGAAAAGAAAAAATGGAACAGCGTACAATGGACTTAATTTTACTGTAGGTAAAGCAGGAAGAATCGATGCTGACACTCTGTAATCACACATACCGCTTGGAGTATTTATCTTGTTGCATGACAGCCGTTCACGCAACGGGTCGATACGAGAAAAAAAAATTGGCACGGTTTCAACAATGTGGTATAGGACATGGGGTGTTAAAGGCAATACTGGAGGATTTGAATCCGTCTACTGACGGCGTGTTCTTATTATGCGCGACCACGCCACGAGCCTGACAATACACCGATGAAGACACGGACCTGCAATGCAGCATTTAGAAGGTGGGTGCGACGGCGAACTACATCCCCAAGAAGGCGTAAAAGGAATAGCATCAGCAATATCCATAAAACAGCAAACAAGCAACACATACTGTCCGTGCTCGTGGTTCAACACGAGTAGGCGGGGCAGCGGGTGGCGGGCGACGACAGTGTCGGTGTTTGCCTCGCTGTCTAGCATTGAGACCGGTGTTCGGGTTTGCACCAGCCTTTACGAGCCCGCGCAGGCCGTCGGGCGTTGAGGAATCATGCACGAGCACCACCTAGAGGGAGGATGTACGCGGGGAGCTTGTTCGCTCCATTTGAACCCGCGGCTAGAAGTATGCGGCGGCGGGGACGGACGAGGGGGAACACATGTCGTTGACGACGAAATGAGGACATACTTACCCTACTCTAGCCACCCAAGTGCACAGACATATTTGTGTTGCTGATGAGAAACCGGCCGGCGGTGAGGACAAACAGGATGTGGTCGAGCGCGTTTGGCTTTGGTGACGGGCGCGGCAGAGGTGGCAGAGGGCACCATTGGACTGTACGCAAGACAGGAGACAAAATTTTTTGAGACAAGAATGATACACGGACTGTAAATGCGCACGAAAGCATTCCTCCGCTCGTCGCGACGTCCAATGCTCGTCCCGTGACCCTCAGTACCCTCTGCCACGCCGCGCCCTCCCTCCTCCACCGCGCGAACCCACTCTGCGGGTCCGCGATCTATTCCGCGGCCCCGAACGTGGTCGCACCGTCGAAAGTAGTGTATGTTGTTGGCGCGGATGGAGAGGGCGTCGAGGGGATGGCACCGGTTGCGGGTAGTCATTTTGATGGTCTTGAGGTGTTCGGGCTGCATGTCCACGCCTGCCTTGCCTGGCCATGGTAGTTTTGAATGGAAAAAAAAAAAAGAGGAAACAGACCCATTCTGGTGCCGTGCACCACAGACCCCTTCCGAAGCTCACTGATGACAGTTTCGTTGTTGAGCTTAACGAGGAGGTGGACGAGCTTCATGGTTCTGTCGTGGAGTGATCAGGAATCGTGCCTACGACTTTGTGCGCACAAGACGTCGAGACTTTGAAAGTGTTGTGTTTTTACTGCAGGAGCCTGGAGGATTGCCTAGAACTGAAGCAGCTTGAGCCTAGTGATTGTCTTCAAGGACTTGAGGGTTTATTTGAGGTATCAGCGGCGGGAAAGAGAGATGTGGTGGGTGCGGCTCGCTGGGAGTGGTGTGTGGCTGTGCGACTTAACTTATGCCCGATTCGGCATATTATGTCCTCGGGGCACTGCCCCAGAGTCCAAGGAGCTCAACTCTTCTTCAAAATCCTCTACCTTTGACTGTCCAAGCACCAGAGAACAGCAAAAGACCAGCTGGCGGTTAAGGGTGTCATGGTGAAAGGCGAAAGGAGCCCGCGGCCAAAGGGGCCGATAACTTCTCACGCCAAGACCTTTCGTATCTGGCCCACGCCTCCCCCACTCTGACATTGCCTAATATGGAAATGATAAGATTTTAATCAAAGATGAGGCGCGGAAAGGAGGTCTAGCACACCCGGCATAGAATTCTTTTAGCCTGGATTAAAAGGCTAGTGAAAACAACTTGTATTCATAGGGAAATACATTGTAGTTAAAGTAACACCAATTGACACCATAAAATAGCCTTGGCGAAGCAAGATAATTTAGTTCAACTTTTTTGTTCTAGGAAACCATTGCGTTTCATTCGTATTTGAAAGGCGATTGAAGTCAAAGAGAGTTGAGTGCACAATCAGGCTGTTTGATTCAACTAGTTCTCAACGGATTAAGGAAACAAAGGGTTTCCACCTTTGTTTTAACCCGGCCTAAAACAAAGGTGGAAACCCTTTGTTTCCTTAATCCGTTGAGAACTAGTTGAATCAAACAGCCTGATTGTGCACTCAACTCTCTTTGACTTCAATCGCCTTTCAAATACGAATGAAACGCAATGGTTTCCTAGAACAAAAAAGTTGAACTAAATTATCTTGCTTCGCCAAGGCTATTTCCTGGTGTCAATCTGCATTCTTTTAACTACAATGTATTTGCCCACTAATACAAGTTGTTTTCACTAGTCTTTTAATCCAGCCTAAAAGAATTCTATCCTGGGTGTGTAGGCCGCCACTAGCGGAACTAGTCAGCCTGATTTCATTCAACTATATCAGTCTGTTTGCCGAGTGGTTACGGTTACGTCTTGACAAGTCTCGTAGTAATATAGTTTTTCTCGGTCACTCGATCGACTCCGTCAGGGCGTTACACGCATTTCGAAATATTTTTGCCTTGCGTTCCGCGCAGCACCACGCAGTGGGTCCCGCGGCGAGCGAAGGGGGTCCGCGGGGGTCCCCCCCGCGCTTCAATGATTATTAAACTCAGATTTAGCTGAAAAAATAACAAAAAGGCCTATTTAACTATAATAAGGTGCCGTCAGGCAGAATGAAGGGGGTCTGGGGGGGAACACCGTTTCCCCCAGCTCGATATCCCAAAAACCTACCTTGATACCAACCCATACACCAAAATACTGCCCTTAACTGACCGTTACGTGAAGATATGCCGGCATCAACGTAACTGATAAGACCACGTGGATGTCAGAGTGGGGGAGGCGAAGGGGGGTTTCTCTTCGTCCCTCTTTGACTCGCCGGCTGGTCTCCCCTTCAAGCACGTTCTCCTCCACCTCGACGGACTCACTACGTCCCTCCTCATCCTCGCTCCTTGGTGCCTGCTCCCGCGCCGTCCTCCCGTCGTGCAAGGCGGCGATTTTACATCAAGCCTGTGTCGACTTTGCGAGGACTTTGCTTGCACAAACTGCCCGCCCAACGACTAGTGCTACCAGATTGCACTGGGAGAAGGTAAGCACGCAGCTCTCGTTCTCCTTTCTCCGAGCTCCCTTCCTCCCTTAAGCTTCCCCTCGCTGCACAACGGCCTTAATTGCCCGTCTCTCACGGCGTGTCGTTGCGAAACGAGGGGTCCTGCTCATGGCCTGTCGCCGCTGCTGCCGCTGCTGCCGCATAGCGCAGGGCCCCGCCTTGGGCCGTACGCGCTCGGAGCTCGCTCACAAGCAGCCAGCGGCCAACGTTGTCTCCATCCCTCTCTCTGCATCACCTTCCCTCTCCTGCTCTCTAACGTCCCCATCTACCCGCTCCGCCCAATTTAACTTTCGTACTTACTCACACTTATTTACAGCACGCCTACCTTGGCTTGCCGATGCTGGGACCGCGCACAACGAGGACGTGGGGGACCGCTCGTCTCGCGAACAGGGTGCGTACACCCGCACACCGCCTCCGCACCCACTATCCCCCGACGTTGCGGGCGGTGTACGCTGCGTTCGCGGCGTCAGCGTTGCTTGGTGGGAAAGAGATTTAGAGGGTGCATATGTACCTTCTGCTCTCTCTCTTTTCTTCTTCAATCACGTCCTCTTCCCCTCCTTCGTCCCCGTCGCCCACTTCGTACCCATCTCCCATCCGCTCCTTCTTCGTCCTCGCCTCGTGTACGCCACACTCCCACCCGACCCCCACCCGCGCTATCGACCAGGTGCCAGGTCCCGTTTGCGCGGACTCGCACTCGGCGCGGGTGTATCGGCGCACGCAGATGCTGTGCGCGTCGAGTCGCCATATGCGGAGACGGCGCGCGTCTAGTCCCCACGCAGCGGACTACCGAGTTCTGCGCGGCGAGGGTCATGGCCGCAGCGTGCGCGGATTTGGTATCGCATCTGCGCGCGTTGATCCCGCGCTCGTGCATTCCCTACCGTGCCCTCTCCTCTCCTTCCAGCGTTCCCCACTACGCGCACGCACACTGACCCCCTCACCCGTATAGAAACGTGATGACAGGCGCCCGCCCTCTCACAGCGGACAAATCTGCTCCAAGCTCATTGCCTCAGCACCAACGCTGACTCTTCGCTGGACCAAGTCCAGCCGATTCAGGGGTTAGCATCGGAGAAAGAGGGCACGCGAGGTACGTACCGTTCGCTCATCGTGCTCCTGCGCCCCGGCGCGCGCTTGCCACATCGAATTCCGCGCCGCACACTGGGCGCGCTGCCCATGCGGAGGTGCGACCGAGCCTGCACAGACTCTCCTCAAGCACGCGCGCTGGTGCGTCCTCCACACACTCCCTCTCCGTCTACCCACATCCCCGCTCCCGATCGCTCTCCATCCCCCACCCGTGCTCTACTCTGCTCCCACTCGCGATACCTCCCTCGTTCCATATCGTCTCGCCCTCGCGCACATACTACACCGCCGCACAACGCACCCGCACCCGCACCCGCGCCCAAGTCGAGTGTACCTGGCACCTGGCACCAGGTGCCGTTTCGCGTCGCGCTCGGCGCGAACTCGGTGCGCGTGCGGATGCCGCTGTTGTGCGCTCACCGTGTGCGTCGAGTCCCCACGCATGCAGCTGCTATGCCGTAGCTCCTGTATGCATACGGGCGCGCGGGCCGAGTCTTGCGCGGACTCGGCGCGCCCGCGCTCTCCTCCTCCTCCCCCTCTCTCCCTTCCCTGTCCCTACGTGCACGCCGCATTTACTTCCCTACGTAATTTGTGAATACATCCATTTTGCCAAATGACCTGTGCAATTCTCGTTGGCCAAGTTGTGCGCCGGCCAGTGGTTCCCGATGCCGAACAATGCCGGACCCCAAATTGATGGGTCCCATTGGTGGAAAGTGAGAAAGCCATGGCCAACAGATTGCCATGTGTGCGAACCTGCCAAATAACAGTGTGCTCATTTCTGCGATTGAGACCAGGCGAGCGGTATCCAAGGATTTCCGACTAATGAGTTTCACTGCAGTCAGTACCTTCAACTAAATAGTTGCTAACCCATCAATCGCGCGCAATGATAATTGTTACTGCTTCAGCTCCATTGAATTGAAGGGAACCTGGGAAGTTTATCTGGAGTCGTGAGGACTTGAAGACAAGACTTCGGGAGACCGAGTAAGTACTCGAAACGACGCGGGGAAGATGATGCCGAGCTGAGAATCACAACCAAATCAGCTTGGATTCAAAGAAAGAGAACGAGAACGAAACGGGTACGTACTGTACCTTCAGTTCAAACTCAACAACTTGAATTCAATTTTGCAAATGTGCGGAGACTGGCTAGAAAAAATTGAGGGTAAGCATACTTTAATTATGATTGGGATTCAATTCGGGGTCCGGGAGAGGGTACTTACTGCGGCAAAATTCGGCCCGGGCGCTTATATTTTTAAACAGTTGGGAAGGGAGAGTTGAATCGAATCGACGTTGACTGTGAAGAAATCAAGGAAAGGTCAGTTCCCCAAAATAAATTTCATTGAATGGAGAGCAACATTTAGTTGGCAGTTTGAACGCGGCGCGGGGAGTCGAATCTCAGTCTAGGCCTGGGTGAACGAACCAAAGGTCAGTAAATGAATGCGAATAAAGTTGGGATTGAATGGAATGCTTACCTCGCTGGTGAATACTAGGTTTGAGTCCGAGTTCAATGTCGAGTTGGGTTGAAATTGCATTGCGGCGCGGAATACCAGTACCGAGAGCGATGGAGGTGAGTAAAAGGGAACAAAATTGAATGAATGGGAGGAGGACTCATGATCATGATGCAGTAAGTGAACCCAAGCCATTGCAAGGTAGGTTGAAGTTGAATCGGTGTTCGTTTGAACTTGAAACTGAAACTCGATTCAATAGTATCCTGGAAGTAATGAATGTAAACGAACTTCGAAGCAGAACTCACCAAGATTATATGGGAGGAGGAGGAGGAGGAGGAGGATGTATAACCGCGGGCGGTCCCAATGAGGAACATGCGGGTGCTGTACCTACACACATGTGCCTCTACATGTATGCTACAGCCAAGTACTAGTCGAAACGATACGGGTAGAGATACATAAAGGTATTCTTCTCACAAGTCGAGCATAGTACGAAGGAATAAAATACAGAGGATATTCTTCTAGGCTTTGGAGGCAAGAGGAGTGATCGGTTGCGGATTGAGGAGCAATGCTCAGTGAGACATGCTCCTAGCCGTCCGAAATGGCCCGAGGGCGGCGACACCAGAAGTGGGGAGGACAGTACAGTATTCATCCCTGGTGCCAACAAGTTGTGCACATTCAGGTCATGAACCTGTCGGCCACCGCAGTCAGCGCTGTCAGTGTAACTGTTCCCGTATCACCACCACACATTGAGGGAAAATCGTCCTCGGTGTTCGCGCGACAAGATTTTTGTGGTCCGTGGACAGCTCTTTAGCTTTGAGCCGATATTCTGCGGTCACAGTACTGGTGGACGCAGCCCGTCGAGTCGAAAATTGAATCCAGTTATAGGGGCTTAACGACGACGACGAAGATGACCCCAGTTTGTGTTGGCAAGTCCCGGGGTGGGTAAAGGTTGCCAGCGAAGGGCTTCTGAGGTATGTCTGCAATGATTTATGTTCCCAAGTGGAAGGAACCAAAATCGATGGTGATTGCATAAGGTACTGTGGGTACTTGAACCCGAGTTCCGTTGGTTGCAATTCAAATTTGCCTTGGATAGATCGGCTGGATAGCTGAGGTCAGTTCAGCGATGCATGACACGAATAAATAAATGAAGTAAGGCTCCAACTGTTTCCATTTATAAACGATTTAAATGAATAAAACCGTTTTTATTTTCATTTAATTTTGGGGAGCCTCTAAACAATAAACAAACGGTTTATAAATGAAGACCCATTGAAAGTGGTTGACTTCCCATAAGGATAGAATATTTTCCTGGAATATCTGAGGGGTGCCAGGGATGTCGGCATAGGGTATTTAGTCCAGACATTCACATTTCAAGTTCCCATAAGAATATTTTTGAATAGACGGTGAATAGACTAAAAACTTAACCGTGCCGTTTCGCCGCAATCACCAAACATGACTCAACAACGCGTCCACCACATCAAACAATGGATCTCAACGTGTCTGGACTCTGTTTACCACCAGCACCTAGCGACGATGGAAGAGGCACCAGTATCACGCCACGCCGTCCTGCCGTGCATATTTGGTACTTTTGGGAATGCTTCCTACCGATTAGGACAAGCCATCGCGGTCTACTCGGGAGATCCACTGAGGGATTGGATTGGTCATCAAAGGAATGTCGGGGTCCTGTTGACATTGGATGAGCGCTGGTATCGGGCTGAGTGCAGTTGGACGCATCGTCGTTGCGGTGAGAAGAAAAAGGTGTTGTGTGACCACCGTGACACGCAGCCCAATCGAGCGATGCGCGTGGACGAGAGTCGCCGAAAGTGTTTATTCAGTCTTTGTCTGATCTATTATATTCTGGAGAGGGGGGGGGGTACCCCCTCTACAGACTATATTAAATTTACAATTTATTGAGGTCAAAAATGACGTTTAAGCGAGATCTGAGGCTGATGGGGTCCTGACAGCTGCCTCGGCATCGCTGCCGGAAATGTGAAAATATTCAAAAAAAAATGTATTTATTCTTATGGGAAGTCAACCAGTTTGGATACTTATGTACATGATTTGAGCAACGTTGAGGTTGAAGCCAAGTACCAAAGGAGCGAACCTATGAATCAATGAAAGGTTAATTGAACATTCAATCGAGCCAAAATCGAACCGTACTTACGCTAAACCAAGTTGAGTTGCATTGTGTTTGAGGCTCGGACACAAACTCTGAGCCCCAAGACAATATTGAACCCGGTCAACTCGACCACCTCAGAATCAGATCCACAATCCAATAACAATTAGCCACAACATACAACACCTCATCAAAGATGAAAGCAACAAGCACCAGGGTAAACTCAACATTGAACCCATCCCCGAGATGCCCGAGGTTCAATCCTGCTCGATGAATTAAATGAGGAGAGGATAGTACGAGGTACCACATACCTGTTAACCATTGAACGAACCTTTCAAGCACCCATCCAAGCCGGTAAGGAAACCAACTTACTTACCTTACTAACTTACTAACTTACTGACTTACTAAAAGTTGTAAATCTAAGTACCTACCACCTCAACTGAAATCAGAAATGAAATTGTGATTTCAGCGCAGTTGACACATTAGGTTGACCGTCCTTTGCTAATGTCATACAAGTAGTTTCGCGCTTTAAGGTGAGGTGACTTGCATTACAATGCTTGACATTTCAAATCAATTTCAGATGTGTTTCCATAGTGAAAATTTTACTTTGCAACACTGAAACAAACAATATGTGTTCCAACATAGTCAGCAGTATGATGTGGATGCAGGTCTCTTCGACTCGTAAAAACAGTGGGTGTACACAGTGCCACAAAGAAAAAAGAAAAAAGAACCTAAGAGCATGCCAAAGAGGAGGTGGGACGTGGAGTGATAGATCTGTTGCCAGTGAGTGCCCAGAGTATGGTCATGAAGATCGAGAGGGGTCTGACTCTTGTTAGAGATAAGACAGAAGCAAGGGGGAAAAAAAGGGTATGTTGAAGCTCAAGGGGGCACCAAAACAAATGAATGTGGGGTTGTCCACATCGCACCACCCAGCCATTCTTGCTGTGGCCCTCCATATTGGTCATCTCGGCACCCGTTATTGCCTCACAAATCCGCACGGTCTTGTTATGAGCCAGACATGACACATGCGCTGATAAACCACGAATTGAAATGCACTGAAATAATGTGTTTTTCACAGTTTAATACACACTCATGCTCTAATTAAGAAGTAACATGTATCCCACACAGCTAGTTAGAAGATGTACCGTGGGGTGCTCACAGTTCGTTCACAGCTCAACAATCTGGAAAGCTCACATACTGGATAAGGGTTTGACAACAAATACAACTAGGCATGGCTGAATACTGGTTCAGAAGCCACCACGGGGTCTATTCACGCGGCGGAGAATCAGCTGTCATTTGCATGAACCCGGTCGTTTTCCCCTTTAGTCGACGCGACAGCGTTTCCCGTGAGCATGATGCAGCCATGTGTTTTCGGATGTTCTCGGGAAATAAATGAGTTGAAAATGATAGTTTTCTTCTTTTGAGCTCAGTTGTGATTCAAATATTCTCGGATCTGGCTGAGATTAAAGCTATGGACACATAGGACAAGGCTATCAGAAAATCGTCAGAGAGAACATCGAAAAAGTACGCAAAAACATGCTCCGAATGACGAAAAGTTGCTGTTCTTTTTCTTCAACGGATTAATCTGGCTAAAATAACCCCCAGCTAGTCTGTAGTTGATCACGCCACCGTTGTCAAGTAGGTTGCTTATTACCAATCATTGGGCAGGGGCTGACAAATCTTTTTCCCCCTCCGCTTATACGCGCCACAGATCCTCCCTCTGTGGAAATTCCACAAAATCGGTATATTTTTTTTTTTTTTTTTTTTTTTTTTTTTTGGTGGTACGTCGTCCGTAAGGACGGCCGGTAACGACAACTAACAATTGGCTAGCCTCGCACCGCGTAAGATTCGGAGGAAAATAACCTCCATGGTTTGATCGGGACTCACCTCCCAGGGAAATGCTCTTCGCACGACGCTGCTTGCGACAGTGTGGGACTTGGAGCTCACCTGTTACGACCTCGCCTGCGCGGCGGTGTGGCCGAAGGTTGATTTGGCTCAATACCCACTAAAACCCTGGGTCCTATTAACCAGTTTTGCGGCAGTTCCACCTCATTTTTTAATGTACTGGCCCATGTCTGGAGCACCAGTAGAGGTCGAATGGAAACTGCACCATATTTCAGCCGGTTAGACAAGACACGGTCTAGGTCAAGTCGCTGGTTCATTGTGAACAGCCATTTGTTGCGGATCTCATTTACGGGCAGAGGTACTCCCCCATTCCCAATGACACAATCATTCCTAATCTTCCAGATAATGAAGAGGGACTCTGAGATGAGAATGCGGTAGAAGCGGGACGCTCCAGGGAGGTGGTGTCCCTTTTCATTTGTTATTGAAGCCAGACCACAGCCAAGGATGGCCCCAATTGATAGGTTGGGCCACATTGAGTGCTTCTTGAGCCAGAGTTCCTTGGCAAGCTCCCACACTTGTTGCTGCCCAGGGCGATTACATTTAAGCACAATATGTTCTAGGTCTTCTGTCTCGCCGCAGAACTGGCATATCTCCCGATCTCCGCATTCGGGTATGTGTTTCCAAAATTTCCCAATGTGGTGGGCGTCGTGCATAGATTTCCAGAGGAAGTTCCTGGTTTGGCGTGTGAAGTCCTTGTGTCGTATTGACTTCCAGATTTCCGGCGGTGCGGGAAGCCGGTTGAAGTTTTGTTTGGTTGCTAGCTGCACTTGTTTGACCCTGTTGTCCGTTGCCCTCCGGAATGGGATCTCTTTCGTCTCCTTGATCGCGGCATATGCAAGAGCCTGTGTCAGTTTCGACAACTTCAAGCCTTTCAGCACCATCTCTGGGGGCACTACTGTGGAAACCTGATCTGGCATTGGCCTCCTACAACCTTCTTGGGCCAGCTGGGCTGCACCCGCGTAACCCGCCTTATCGGATGAGGTCTCGGCGTCTTCAGCCGTTCTGAACCAAGTCTTGGCTGTTCACGCCTTCAGGCCCGCTGCAAGTGTTATGAGGAGTTCTCAGTCAGACACCCCGGTCCAACCTCTGTCTTCCATGTCACTTAGTTTTTTTATCACAGTCTTCCGCACCGACTCTTTTGCACAGTAAATATTGAGTGGGGTCCCTGGATGCGTTCTCTGAATGGTTAAAAGGGCTGCTGCTGTCTCCGCATTGAAAGCGGTATGTTGGAGATGGCCGGGCAGACGGAACTCCATGTTCCTCGCATCCCCGATGGCGTACCATACTCCACCTCCTGCTATGAGTTCTCCTTCCTCATTCTTGCTCGTCATAAAAACTTTCTCAGGTTCTATTTGCAGCGAGGTGTTGAGGGGTTGCGGTCCAAATACTGGGGGGTCACCGGGATCGCTCGGTCGGTCAATTGTTATGACCCGGAAGCCCTCACTTAGTGTGTGTATTTGCGGTGGCTTCGAGTATGTGTACTTGGCCTCATCCGCTGGGATGCTCTCGTCCTCGTATGGGAAGGGGGTGCGCGGGTCCCATTTAGTTGCCAGGTGCGTGAGTCTCGACTCTACCGTTGTTGCGCATGAGTGCGGGTTTGTGCAGTTTCTGTCACGCCGGTCTTCTGTGCACGGGGGGCACTTGCAGTTCGCTGAAGGTCGGTGATCATTTCGTCCTACACGTTCCATAATTGGCCGTCCATCGCCTATAGTTAGGACGTTGTGATTCGCGCGTAGGCACATGCACGCATTTGTGTTGTTTTGCTGTGTTCTGGAGGTGTCTTCTCCAAAGTGGTGGAACAATGGGAGCTGTTCTCGTAAGTCCTCTGGCGGGTCTATTGTATCAAAAGTCACCCCGTACTTATCTGCACCTTTGGGCATTTCTTTAACGGTCTTTGGGCGCTTCAATTGATTTACGTTCCACCGTTGTATGAACATGTTCATATATGATTTTGAATCTACCTTCGAACTCTTCACGTCATTTTTCTCGAGCTTCGGGTCTGTGACCAATCCCCAGGTGGGACGATCGTCAAGTCGTAGGTATGATTTGAGCTTCATCAGCTGGATGGCATCGTTTCGCGCCTTTAAATCAAGTACATTCTTCCCGCCCTGGCTGATGGCAGCCATCATCATTTCCATTTGTACCGGGCTCGATTTTCCGGACCACAGGAACTCTCTCTCGGCGGTGAGTAACTGTTTTGTGACTCTCTCCAGCATCCCATTCACCTTCGTCAGGTACTGGGTCATGGCTCCCACGGTGATCTGGATGACTTGTTTTCGAGACTCAAGCGTAGGGTGGTTCCTCTCCCAACCCTCCAGGGCTGAGTCAATTTTCTCTGTAATCGGGGTCCACATGACAAAACTTCCGAAGCCATTACCAATGTGGCCGCCGAGAATTCGTACAGATTCACCTTCTTGTGCGATATGGATGTTCGCCGGAATCGGGCCATCGGTATCATTTAGTTTGCGGGTTGCAATCATACGCTCCCGGTGCTCAAGTGAGCCGACAGGGATGATTTCGGTTTTTGCAACGTTGAACTTTGCGCTCGACGCATCACACCACTTCCTTAGCAGGGATTGCAGCTCATCAAAGCTATCCAGCGCGTCGAGATAGACGGTAGTGTCATCCGCAAACATTTTGACAACAACTCTCTCAACTATTCTTGATGCAGAATATCCTCTCAGATTCGACCTGCGCAGCATCTCAGCCAGCGGCTCAATGGCTATATTGAATAGCAGGCAAGACAGAGGGTCTCCTTGCCTGACCCCTCGGATGATTTTGTATACAGAGCTGAGTTCTCCGTTTATAACGACCAGTGTCTCGGCATCGGCATACAGTGCCTTGACAGTTTTAATGAATTGTTCGGGGATACCGCTCTTCTCCATGGCCTTCCACAGGTATCGGTGAGAAGTTTTATCATACGCCTTTTCCTGGTCTAAGGCCACAATGGCGCCGTTTTGCAGGTCTTCTTCCGAGTAGTCAACCACCTCCATGGCGAGGTATATTTGGTCCTCAATCTTTCGACCTTTCATGAAACCCGCCTGGTCCTTGTGGATGAGGTACGGTGCTATCCTGCTCAGTTTATTCGTTAGGGCCTTGGTAAAGAGCTTATAGTCCGTGTTCAGGACTGTTATGGGCCGGTAGTTTGCAATGTCGGTCGGGTCTTTTTTCTTCCATATTGGGCACATCCAGCCCGTCGCGAATTGAGTGCCCTTTGTTACCCCGAATTTCTCAATATCATTATACACAGTCGTGAGTACCTTTATTATATTGAAAAGTTTCGCCGGTGTGCCTTCGGCTGATGCATTCGCTTTTTTCGTCTCCGTATAAAGGTTGTGGAGCTTTTTCCAGAGCTCCGTGGGGATGCCGTTCACACCCGCTGCCGTGCCGGTGGTTGCTTGCTTCAAAGCTGTGATCACGTCCTCCTCTAGTAGGCATTTGCCCAACTCTGCCATTTCTGGGTTCTGCGCATGTGATTCTATCCCGGACAGGACTTCGTCGATCACCTTATCCTTGGCTTCTGGGTCCTGTTCCGACTCGTCGAACTGCAGTTCTTCGTGATAGTCCCTCGCAATCTCGGCCATTTCATCTGACCTTTTACTACCTTGCTCCGGTGTCACATCCGTTCTCCGTAGGAAGGACATTGTATCGCGGGGCTTCCTGTCTTTGCTCATGCGGACCGAGAACTTTGTGATCCTGTCCAGTTCTGTGTGACATCGGATTTTCGTTTCTGTGCGGTTTCTCTGGCGCTGCCGTTCCACTATTACATCAATTGCCCTCTGGAGTTTCGCAACTTTGGCGGCATTTGTTTCGGATTCATTTTGTGGCGCCAACTCAGACGTGGTTGTATCTGGCGTTGTCGCATCTTCCTCCAAGGACACGGAGTCATCATCTTGTGGATGTACCACCAGGGCAATTGGTACGCTCTCATTGCTCAGGTCACTTTGTGACATCGACATGACGTCGTCTGGATCATCCGAGGGGTTTCCGAGTAACTTTTCTCTCCGTTTTTGAAGTTTACGTTTCTTCTGGTCTAGGGCACCTACTGCTATCTTCGCCCTTTTCCGGGCAAAGTCTCGGACTTCATCCTTAAAGGTTTTGAATCGTGTTTGGATATTTATGGTTTCTGATCTCTCCTCCGTGAGAGATTCCTCGAGCTTTTCTCCCTCTCTTACGACAAATTCTAGGAATTCTTTGTCTTTGAGGATGAAAAGTGGGATTGTGTACCTTCCTCCACCGATATACGGGGACCCAGGTGCCGTTACCACCACCGAGACCATTTTGTGGTCCGTTAGCTTCCCTGACACCTCGTCAATGGACCAGTGTCGGCAGTTCTTCATTAAATTTGGTGACACACATATCTTGTCTATTCGCGACATGGATTTCCCGTTTGTGCTTGTGTACGTGTACGCCTTGGTGTCAGGATGTATAGTACGCCACCCATCTTTCAGTTCTAGCATCCGTTTGAATTTATTGTAGGCAGCTACTGCGCCTGGTGCGTCTGCCCTATGTGGTAGACGGTCAATGGGTTCATCTCCGAGGTTCGTGTCACCCCCGATCCAGTCCGGCACTGGAAGGTCTAACGTCATCCAGAGGTCACACATTTCATTCCAAAAGGCTTCATTTTCCTCCATGGATTCTGCCGGTGCGTATACCCCAAGCACGGTCATGGTTAGTTTACCGTGCCAAGGTATTACAGCGATGAAATAAGATGAGGTCCACTTAAGTTGTAGGTGCTGCAGACCAACTTTGGACTTAAGTGCTGCACAACTTAAGTTCAACGCCCAGCCTCCCCTACGCCTCTCCTGCGCCTCCTACGCCCCCCCCACTAGGCCTCTGTTAGTCGGCCCTTAAGTCCGCCCCACCACTCAAGTCCTACTGACAACTTAAGTCGTATGCAACAACTTAAGTCCAACACCGCACTTAAGTCCCACCCGGACGACTTAAGTCGCGTGCAACTTGAGTTCTGTAAATCAATGCAATGAATTTAAAACTTAAGTTATACTAAAATACTGTTGTGGCTGTGCAATGACGAGGAGCGAAGCCAATAGCCATACCACGCCGCCACCCACGGGCGGCTTTCCACCGACGGCAGGAGGGGAGGTGGGTCGATGGCCTGCCGCACACAGTAGATTGTTTCTAGAAATCCTTGTACGCCCTATGTATCCCCTATCCGTAATGAATAATGATGCATGTGTGAATGCGGCCAGCGCACTTACCATGCGATCCATCCACTCGAAAACTACGTCGCGCCATCCGTCGATCTTCGTGATCAATTCGTCAAAACTTGCCGCTGAAACCCAATCATGGTGTGCTCCCGAATCGGCGGCCTTGAAGATCAACTGGGCATTGTGGGCCAGCCGCTTGTACATCGCGGCCTGCATTCGCGCATAGGTAACTGCGCCATTTAGGCCCCCACTCGCCTGCTCCTCGCGGTCCCCCAGTCCCGCCCATACCACGCTGTCGCGGCGGTACCTCTCGATAACTCGCATCAGCTCCGCGTGCTTGCGTTCGTATTGCTCCAGCCACCGGTACATTTCTGCTTCAGCGCGGAACCATTGCACCTGTTCGCCTGCAGACGCTGTCAGTATGCGGCCTGACCGATATCCATTGCCACTTACTCTCTCTCTTGTACGCCGCCAGCTTTTCGTCACTTAGAGCTTGCCCCCGCGTCAAGCTTTCAAGCCAGATCCAGCCGTCTGCCTTCCTCTTTGACTTCCCCTTCTTCTCCTTCTTCCTCCCCTTCCTCTGCCCTGCCAGTTTAGATGGCGACCCCTGCTCCGAGCCGCTGCCCGCTGACGACTCCACCTCCACATCGTCTGGAGCAATGTCTTTGAGACGTTTGGGAGTGCGCTGCCCCTGCTTGAAACCTAGAAATGGGTCAGCATTTGTACGGGATTTTCCAGCGTTGTCACGTACTCGAGCGCTTGAGGGTCTGAGTACCCGCTAATAACTGCGGCTCGTCTGCTTCGCTATCTCCTCCTGGGAACAATGTGGAGGACACCGCCGCGCGCGATATCGTCACCCCGGACTGTAAATACCACGCGGTGCCGTCAAATAGCCGCGAGTCCCCCGTCGCGCGATGTAAGTGTGTCTCCTTCCTCCGCGTATCTTTGGGAGTCATCGGCGGAAAGGGCTCGACACTATCCTTCTCCATATGGCCCAGATGGATGAGGGCAGTCCGCGCATTGTTGTACATCGCGATCTCGAACGTCTTCATCACCTCCGCTTTTTGAAGATTCCGCTGTGAACGTGTAACGCCCCCCTGCCCCCGATAATCCAACTCCCTCGTCTTCTTGACGGCGGACAACGCCACAGATGCGTCTCGAACTGCGAGAATGCCGTTCTGCGCCGCCGTGCAGCGCAACTGGATCTCTGCCTCCCGCAACTGCGTGCTCTGGGCGGCAGCATCTGACCCACCACTTGTAGGCTTGTGTCCGTGCTTCATCCGATATGAAGGCAGCTGGAGGGCCGTTAATTCTGGCTCATCCACGTCAAGCGCACTGAGCGTGAGACGGGGGTAGATCTCCCGCTGCCGTTCCCTGAATTTCTTGAGCTTGAGGTTCAGGGTGTCGCGCAGCGTGGTGATGCTCTCCCAGGTCTCCTGTAGCGGATGCTCCCGATGATTTTTCAGGAGCGCGATCGCGAGGACCCTGCATCGTCGGAGGGTTAGCCTCATGCATATTCACGCTAGACTAGACTAAACACTCACTGGGTACGTTCGATGCTCATACCATCATGGATCCACTGTGCCACCGGCGTTCCCGCATCGTGCCCGTCATTGCGTCTCGATTGTTCTTGCTCTGCAGCGACCATGGTGGCAAGGACATTCTCCACAGTCAGTGCTAAACGTGTTTCAGCTCGAAGTGTTCGTCCGAAGTCAATGTAAGCATGCATACCTTGAGTCGACTCGTGTTGATAAACACTCTTGATTTTGCCACCCGCCGACTGCGTCGGGGAACGAGGAAGCCGCGACCAAGCACCGACCTCCGTGGCATGCTGCCTGCTCAGGTCTTCGACGACAGCCATATGAAGCTCAAACAACCGCAGCGCGTCGAGTCGCTCAGCCGCCAAAAGCTCCGCTGCAGAAACATAAGCACAGTCAGCTAAGAATCAATTTAAGGCGAGACGACCTTACCTTGACGAAATAGCTTTAACGTATTCCACGCATGCATGACAAAATTAATAATATCGTGCCGCGAAGCGCCAGTCATTTGACGCGTTGAAGACCCTAGGGGATTCAGAAATGCCCACAGCACTTCTGCCGTCTCCCCGTGGAAGTGCGCCCTGCAGGGAAAGTAGACCGCCTGCCAAATAGACTGGCAGGAGATTCCGTGCCCGTTGATGTGGTCCGCCGGAATCTGGCCCTCGACCGAAGCTAACAGCACATGTAGCCATTTGTCGTCCGGAAACAGCGTCAGCGACCGCTTGACCTGGTTGACCACGAAAGAGCAATAGCTGTCGTAACTGACAGTGGTGGGGTTTGCTGATTCAGGCTCGTGGGGCGGCGAATGGGTGTGGCGCAAATGCTCGCGCTGTGCGTATGTACCGAGCGCAAAACTGCGCATGAAAAATCAGTCCACGACCTTGCCACCGAGATAAAAACTCACGCTTCACCCCTAAGCATATCGATCAAGGACCCCAATACGGAATGGTCGCAAGCGGAGGCGACAACGCCGCTGAGAGCGGTGGTCCCGTACTTCACCGATCCTTGGTGACGGATGGACCCGATGTGCGCTTTGCAGGGCACTTCCTGTTAGAAGGATCAACACTGAGTTGGGGACGGACGGCGTTGATATAAATGTACCTTGTCTTCCTCAGGGATCACGTACGTCTTGGCCAGGTGTTCAAACTCGGTTTGATTCGGAAAGTACATATTGCCATCGGTGAGGGATGTGTCGCTGCCGTCGTCGCGTTTGAAAAATAGGTTTGCCTTGAAGTTTCCGTCGAGCGTTATATTCTGAGTGATGGTGTGTCTGATATTTCAATCAGTACTGTCTCGGCGATAGGTTATGAATTTCTGCCACTTACCGAAGATACCCCGGTACCTTCACAACGAAAGGCATGTTGACCCCCCGTTCGGGACACGCCGCGCAACTGACACCAAGAAATCCCCTGGGCCGATTAGGGTACGGGCGGACCACTTCCCCAGGCACAGGGACGTCGAGCCCAAGTGCTTGCCCGCTCTCAATTTTTATCTCCAGATATTCATAAAAACGTGTGATAGCGAGAAAGTTGGGATATATGTCCTGAAAGCCCTTTAGCTTGCTGATTGAAACTCGTTAATTTGCGTGCTTACCGGAACTGCACCCGCAAAGTAAGGATCAGCCATCCGCTGCAAAACGAGCACAAAATTGTAGGCAGAGCCCTTCCCTTGGCTCCGCTGCTGGCGGTGGTACTTGAGCAGCCCCAACGTATAGCCAGTCTTCGGGTATTTGACACTACCGGGGAAAATACCCGCCTGCATGAGTTGCTGGAAATGCGGGAGACTGCGCTTCTTCCCGTCGGCGGTGGCGGCAGTCTTGCAACCGCAGAACGCGATCGCAGTGGCATGTATGCCATTGCATTCCACCAATGTGATTGACCGTGCCGCCTCCGCATTGGCGCACCCTTCGCCATAGTGGCCAAGTCTGAGTGCACCGTTCTTGACCACTTGACTGGAGTCGTGCTTCTCAAAAAACCGCTCGCTCCGGTTCCAAACGAAGGCCCAATGCGTCCACATCGTTCGGTGTTTCTTGACCCAGCACGTGCGACAGAGTAGCTCTGCTTGCAGGCAGTCAGAGCAAGCGACCACCCGGAAATGATTGTCGACACCACAAGAACACGGCGCGAGGAGTTGGGGATGGTGATGCACGGACAGGAGGAGTTGCAGGAAAGTATGTTCCTCCTTCCTAAGCTCGTTCATGTGCGCAACATTCTAGACGAATATTAGCTTCACGGAAATTTGAGGCTTGTGACGCTGAACACACCTGTCGTATCTTCTCGCTCTTCTCCTCGCCAGTCTCATCGCACGCCGGCGTTGTTTCATACGCGGGGATCGCACCAGGAGTCTCCTCGGGCGCGTCGAAGAAAGGCAGAGGCTGCTCGCACACCGGATCATCGACGATGGTGCATGTCGGGAATCCTGGCTTGCTGACGTAGAGGCGCTCGGATCTCGAAGTCGTTGCTGTCTCGAGGTAAGCTGATGTCTCAAGAGCAATGGCGCGTAAACCAACCTGTGTGGAATCCAACTTTCAGGCTGGGTACGTCGGTGGCAACGCGTGAAGTGGTTTTTGCTCCGGTTTTACCGGCAGACGCTTTGTGCCGTCCGATGGACTTCATGCTGGCTAAGTGCGCGAAGTGGGAGTTGCGGAAACAGAGGAGAACGATGCTGCTGTATTTCCTCAGCCTACGACAGATGTCCGACAGAGAAAAAACGCACTGTTTCGGGATTGACGGTCTGGTGATCTGAGCTCAAAGCGTTGATGTGGCCCTCAGCCCATAATAAAAACAGACCCCCGACATGGAAGTCGGGCGCGCTTGACTTGAAAGTCAAGCGCGTTGCTCTAATTCGCCACTTCAATCATCTAGTCCTCCCAAGAAACGTACACCGGAAATTCGGGTCTTCGATCATCCAGTCCTCCCAAAAGACATACACCATAAAATCAGAACAAGATAGATGTAAGAATGTACAAATGTATTTAAGATAGCCCATTTTACTACGAGAAAGTCCGTTGGAAAGCCCCACAAGAAACGACAGAGGCTGGGCACCGACGTGAAGTCGGGCAGGCTCGACATGAAAGTCGAGCCCGAGGGTGCATATCGACATGCGAGTCGATATGCGGCGGTTCTTGGGCTTGTTGTTGACCTGGGTCTTGTCCTCCGTCGCCGCCGGGGCTCCTGGGGCTTGCGTCGTGGGGCTGGGAGCAGGTAGCGGTGGTGGGAAGAGAGACAGCGATGACAGCTGTCAAGTGTCGGCCAATCGGAACTTCGGCATCCGAGGCGCCCGTTCAAGCGCTCAGGCGCTTATCCCGATGGGTCCATCACATTTAGTGCTCAATGAAAAACCTCGCCGATTACGCAAATTACGGGCACTGGATTGAATATACAGTAAGAATACATGAAAGTATACAGTATGATACATATTTTTCACGTCAAGAGGGCGCACAAGAAAGGTAACTAAGCAGTTGCGCGAGATTCAAATATTGTATAAGTTGCGCCGCCTTAAATTTCCCCCTCCTCTCTCTCCAGCTCGTGATCCAACCGCAAAGGAACAACCGCGGCGCGACCAAAATACTCCCAAAATGCCTGTGTGTAGTACCGGCAGACGGCAGTTTCCAGATTTTCCATTTCTGCTGGGGACCACAGATGACGTTCGGCGACACGGCGAATGATATTGGGCCGATTGGACTTGGTCGTCCAAGCAAGCATCAACGCCGCTGTGCGCGCGACATACCGGTGACGCTCTTCCACTGACGTCGAAGCCCAACCCTGCGTGCTCATCTCCAACGGCGCCCCAATCAGCATGTGGCCCGCAAAACAACGCTTCACCTCGTCCAACCTGTCTCGGCCCGACGCCCGTTTATCCAGTGAGGAAAACTCAAAGCGAAAACTGGTCTCTGCCACCTGCCAGACAATCTCCCGAGTCCGAGCGAGACTGAACTCAGGCACAGACTCAAGAGAGGCGGGGAAGTTTGAAATTGTGGTGACGTTGGATGCCTCCAACGCCGGGCGGATCAGGTCCTGGAGCTTCGCACTCCGTCTCTGCGTTTTGGACCCCGGGGCGCCGCGTTCTTCAATCAGACCCTCTAACAGGTCTCTCCACTCCTGCGGGCGAAGAAGCTGCGGTTGGCGCGTCAGCATATAGATAAAGCCGTCGGCCAACAGAGTCCAGTGGTAAAGAAATTTGTGGCGGCGACGTTCCGGGGCCGTGTGTACGAGTAAGGCGGGCTCCGGTAGAATGTAGCGTTTATCAGTGTCGTTGGAGGTGTAGGGGACTATGCCGCGATCGACTTGGGCGAGTGCAGTGGCCATGGAGACGATGGCTGGCGGCATCTCTAGAATGTCCAAGCGAGTGAACTTGTCCCGCTGGACTTTGACAGCGCCTTTCTTTGCGGAGGCTTTCGGTGAATCCTTGGCTGCATCTGGAGTGCGCAGATTTTGTTAGAAGTCCTTGAGCCCTCGCAACTGACGAACTCACATGGTTTATAGCGCCGCTCCTGCTGCTGCAGTAGGTGATTGCGGGGCATCGCTGCAATAATATTAGTGAGTATGGGAGGTTAGGCATGGGATTAGTGATGTACGCGGCGGTAGGATTGAACGAGAGGTGCTGGCGACGGGAACGACAGGAGCTGGTGACGGTGAAGGAGCGCGACTGAAGCCTGTTTCGAACGGGTCGTGGTACCAAGGAGTGTGAAGGGCCGCGCTGTGGATTGCTCCAATTTTCTCGACGGTACTGTTCCCGCTGTAAAGGACAGGGGGAGCGCCGGCGCCGTGCGCGTCGCCATCGGGGAGACCAAAGCTTGGCTCCAGTAAGGGGACGACCCTCAAAATATTTTCTTCGTCGAAAACTTCTAATGGCCGAAGCAACCAAAAAGGGACCCCGGCGGCCCATAGTTGCTGAGCGACCATGGGCAAAGTGGTAAACGCACCGACACATTGCGCGACGCCGGGGACGGTGGCGGTTAGGTAGTTGCTCATTCGAGTTTTGTAGATCGTGAGGTACTCGTACAGCGCATCCAGCTCCAAGACCTCACGTTGGAGCGAGGTCAGTGCGAAGAGCATCTTGGGATAGGTGGTCGGGAGCGTCTGCAGCTGCTCCAGCCACATCAGGATGTGCTGTATAAGTTCCCCGAACAGCGGATGCAGGCGCTCCCTGGATGTGTCCCGAAGTTCGGTGCATCGCCGGACGACCATGTTGACGACGTCGAGGATCGGGGTAATCCGTCGGGGCTGCAGTCGCCCCAATCCTCGCGTCACGGCACTCCCAACTATAAAATCCTGCGGCGAGGGGTCCCACCACATGGACGCAAGATCGGCCCGCGTCCCTTTCTTCGCAATGAGCGGCATGTGGCAGTAGTGGTCTGTCCATTGCTGGGGCCAAAGAGTTGGGTCGTCGGTGCCGTAGCGCATGTCGGAGCGGAGGTAGACACGGTGAGGGATCTCGAGCGATGGAAGGGCGGGGACGTAGTCGGTATTAGTGGTAATAAAATAATGCCGCGCGCCCAGTTGAGCGTAGGCACCGACATTGCCGTCGAACGGCCCGAGTGAGGTTCCCAATTGACGGTTTCGAAGGATATCCACGCGATGGGGCTGTACGTCGGCGAGGCCCTCCGAGGCACGCAGCTGCGGCTGGGGTGGAGGCTGAGGGTGAGGGTTCTGGCTGCGCGCTAATTTCCACTCGGCCAGTGTCTTGCGCGGCGAACTTTGCATAGTTGTGGGGTGATTTTCTGACATGAAAGTCAGAAACGGCTACGACGTGTGAGTCGCAGTCGAGGTTAACAACCAGACGTGAAAGTCTGGTTGGTGTCCGGTGGGCTTTGGTGGCGACGTGGACTTGGTGAGTGAGAAAGAAATACGAAGCTGTGCAAGCTGACATCATTGCCGAAGCGCATCACTCGGCATCACGTCCGGCCAATCTCTCCTCTACCACCACCACCACAACGCTACCACAACGCAAGCCCGACGACGACGACGGACAGCGACACCCAGCCCGACCATGGACCCGAGGGCGGATCGACTTGCATGTCGATCTGTGCCCGTTGGGCTCGACTTTCATGTCGAGCCTGCCCGACTTTCCCGTCGGTGCCTCTGACTTTTCTTTTCTTTTTTTCTGGGTTTCCAATGGCCTTTTTAGTAGCAAAACGGACTCCGCATAGACTATTACCATTGTACATTCTTACATCTGTCGTCGTTATGCATTATTTTACGGTGCACTTTTTTTTTGGAGGACTTGATGAAGAAAGACGCGACTTGGAGGAACGCGTAGAACTCGTTTGGAAGCGAAGGTTATTAATTATCCCATTATCTTGAGGCGGCTCGTGCTGACTGGCTTGACTTGAAGCGAGGCGAAATAAGCTTGGGCGCAAGTCGAAGGGCAGAAGAGGCCATGAAGCGAGCATATGTTATCGAAGGTGAATTCAAAGAGTTTTACATTTGTACTACAGCTGCTAACTAGTTAAGAGTTTTACATTTGTACTACAGCTGCTAACTAGTTTCAAACCGTCAGGTCTAAATGCCCGAGATATCTCATCTTCTTGCGAGGGCGCAGCTCCTCCTCATCGTCGTCAGAAATCTCTACTATACCCAAGAACTTCCTCTTCAGGGTACGGCGGGCGGGCTCATCATCATCGTCAATGTGGGAGAGATCAACATGAACGGGAGAGGACGAGCGGACGGGAGAGCTACTCGGCGGGGAAGCGGGAGAGGGAGAGCTAGCCGGAGAGCTCGCGGGAGGTGTAGGAAGGGGGGGGAATTGGGCGAGGCCCCGACGCCCACGTGGTGTGGCTACGGGTGTCAGCAAGGGTGCGGGGCCGGGGGCGGGGATGAGGGCGGGGGCGGGAGCGAGGGCAATGTTCACCCTCCGCAATCCAGGCAGTGGCTGCACGGCCCACTCTGGACGTTCGCCCATTCCACGCTCCAGACGGTAGGCCACGACCATATCGTGCCAGTTCTGCTCAGCGGCCTGCATTCCAGGCTTCGCCGCGGGGTCACGGACGGCATAGTCGTTGCCTTGCTTCATGTGGTACGCGTCGTAGCAGTGGAGATAGGAGCGGACATGTTGTTGGAGCTCAGGAATAAGAGCGTCGGACTCGAGGGTAACCCGGCTGTGAATGCGCGCCTGGCGGTGTGTGAGTCGTACCGGTACGTTCACGGCGCAAAAGATGAAACACACAATATTGATCTGTAGTTTGCCAAAGTCCGTAGGAGACGATTGGCCCATTACGACGCGCACTCCGTGGTATTCCCCGAAGAAAATTCGAAGTTGCTGGTCAGTGAAGAGCTCGGCGACCTTGCGTATTATGGCCCGCTGACGAACGTTAGCTTTGTAGTGTGGGTGATTTCTCGGGCCATGTAAGCGTCGGGTCTCTTGGGCGGATATGTGGCGCATCGCAAAGTAAAGGTATGCGTAGTTTGGGTGTTACCGAAGGCTGCTCTCATTCTCGTTTTATAGCGCGCCATGGCCACCTTTGCCGCTTGCCAGCCTGCTTGGTTTCCTTTTTGGAGACGCACAATGATTGATGTGCTTTGCTTTTATTCGTCTGTAAGTGGCATTTTCCTTCTCCCTTGACTTGACCTCAACCTCACGCAACAACACCAGTCTTCTTCCAACACAAACCCGCCTTCACGATGGCACCGAAAAAAGAACAGAAACAGAAAGAAATGTTCAAACCATACGACGCCGCTGCCGTCCCCGACATCATGCCTTTTCCGGCGCTCGCGCTTGTTGCCACCACGAAAGGCGAGGAAACTGCGGTGCCCAAGCTTAATCAACACCAGCGCAGCTGGATCCTGGATGTCGCGCTTCGTGGGGTCGATCTTCAGGATCTGCAGAGCAGGACGGCCTCTACCGACTTCTACGACAAAGTCAAGACCGACGCGTTCGACGTGAAGGCATTTCGGCACATTGTCCAGCCCGGGGATGCAGCGGAGGAAGCTTCCCTTGCCGGATGGGTTGCCACCTGGAAACAGCAAAACCCCCGGAAGGCCAAGAAGACAAACAAATCTGTCCCGGACGACGATGACACCAGCGACATGGAGGAAGATGAGGGCGCGCGCGCGGGCGTCCTGCGTGGATATACAAGAGCGGGCTGGCGATTAGTGAGTAACGCCTGTTTAATTTGTCCTTTTGAGCGCGTCTCTGACCAACACCCAAGGCAATTCAAAAGGTTATCAGTAACAAACGAACGGCGGATAAGAAACGCAACCCAACGACTAACGTCCGCGAAGGCTCCATTCTGATCGCTCCTGCGACAGCGCTCGCGAAGCTGATGGGCCTCGCGGCCTACACCGGTCGCGACAAGTTCCGTGACGAGCGCCATGACGAGATCAACGAGTACTCAACTACTCTCTCGGGCGCGAATGCCGGTGGCAAGTTTCGGAAAGCTGAGGCCCTTCTGTGGGCGAAAGAAGACCACGCCTTCTGGGAGAACGCCGCGGCGGCGTCTGAGGAGGACGTCAACTGGGAGGAGTAAGTCACGCTCGCTGTCACTTACGTGTGTCTGACATTGGGGCAGACGCCAACGGCTCATTTTGGGCGGGTTCCAGCACCTGGTTGACACGCTCAACACCGGCCGGAAGTTCCGCCCGTTCGTGGCGAACATTTCGATGGGTTGGCTGGACGAGAAGAACAAACTCCAGCTCGAGTGGTAAGTTATTGACTGGTTGTAATTTCCGTGCGACTTACGGTTCAAAACAGGGTCGAGGCGCTTCCCAGCGGGGTGAAAGTCCGCCAACGCTTCGAGGACCAATACGGAGAACTGACGAGAAACTACCTCAACGCCATGTATGCATGGGCCGAAAAGCCTCTGCAAGGTAAGATCCTCTAGCGACGCAACATCTTTTTGGCACTGACCTGCGTGTATAGACTGGGTGGCTGCTCGTGATGCCTCTGATGGGCTTGCGGTGCCTGTCTTTCCTTACAGCACCGAGGCTTTGGACGACATGTCTCCCAACATGGTGGCACAAGCGATCACCGGTTTCTTGATGAAATCCTATGGTAGGTCTAGGTCGTTCACTTATGAGGGCACTGGATACTAACATCATCGTCTTCGCAGAAGCGGCGTTTGGCAGCGAGGATATACCGTGGGCAGCAATCGCCAGCACCCCCGACCAGTATTACGATACCAGCAACTTTGACTTGTCGTTCCACTCGGACGGGCTGGGGAAACTCAAGGGCGCCCAGTGGTTCACGTTGGGCTTGGCATTGGCCATGGGCGCAGGGGAAGGGACCTCAGGATTCTTCCGCAGGGTGCCTGCAGTTGTCGGAGAGGAGGAGGAGGACGGCGCGGAGGCGGAGGCGGCGCGGGTGAAGCAGCAGCAGCAGATGGAAGAGGCGGCGGCGCGGGTGAAAGAGGCAGAGACGGAGGCTGCGCGGGCGAAGGAGGCGGAGGCGGAGATGACGCGGGTGAAGGAGGCGGCGGCAGAGGAGGCGGCAGCAGAGGCGGCGCGGGTGAAGGAGGCGGAGGCAGAGGTGGAGGCGGAGGCAGAGGCAGAGGCAGAGGCGGAGGCGGCGCGGGTGAAGCAGCAGCAGCAGCAGGTGGAAGAGGCGGCGGCGCGGGCAAAGGAGGCAGAGGCAGAGGCAGAGGCGGCGAAGGAGGCGGAGGCGGAGGCAGAGGCGGCGCGGGTGAAGGGGAAGAAGGGGAAGAAGCGCAAGGCGGAGGATGAGCTGGTGCCAGAGCCAGAAGGGGAGAGGCGGCGGCCTGTGAGAAACCGTCAGACGCCTCAGGTAAGGATCGTTCACGATTAATTGCTCTGTCGAAACTGACTTGGACTTTCAGGAGGCCGAACGGGAGCGTAATCAGAAGGCAGCGGAAGAGGCAGCCCGTGGAAAAGTGAAACCTAGGTGAGCGTCTCAAGCTCTGCACGTCGGGCGCAGTGCTCATAGGATTTCAGCTTTGAATATGTCGATACGAATCCAGCGAAAACCGGGCGTGGGAAAGCTAGGAAGCCCAGGACGAGGTGTGTTTTTTTCCGCCTTACCTGTAGCAGGGAACTCAAGTGCCACTCCAGAACTTGAGTTCCTTCACAACTGAAGTCCCAACGTCGAACTGAAGTTCCACCAAACTCAAGTGTCGACGGGAACTTAAGTTCGGCTCGGACTTAAGTTCTAGAGCCGAACTTAAGTTCTACACTCAAGTATTTATTCTACAAACTTTTGTATGGCTGCGATATAGATTCCATTGACATCTTCAGACTTGAGTTCTTTGGCAAACTTAAGTTCCCTCAAGAACTTCAGTTCCTTCAACAACTTAAGTTCACGCGAACTTAAGTTCCTCATGTACGTACGTATGTCGACGGTCCGTTTAACAGTGGGATTGCACCGAATTTAGCATACATCGAGAACTTAAGTTATATGAAACTTCAGTTCTATATTGTTCTACACCATCAACTACTTAAGTGGAGCTAATAAAGTACTTGTACAGCGAGGATGGCGCGTCCGGGCTTGATATAGTGTATTTTCACCCCGGTGGTATTTGTGAGCTCACGGTTTAGCACTATAGCGACACCCTTTGTGCTCGGGCCGTCTGGAAACGGCGAGTTGAAGATTTCCATACGCCTGCCAATGTGACTTTCTTGAATCTCAACAGCTTGCTCTGCTGATAGGTGGGTCTCCCCCACAACCATCATCCCTACTTTCTCGTCAAACATGAGGCGGTGAAGGCCGTGCCATTTATGTAGAAAGTTGTAGGTTGGTTCGAACGGGGGATACAAGAAATAGATAATTTATTCAAGAAATATCGAGGCCTTTTATACCTAAAGAACAATGGTACAAAGGTACTCAAAACAAACCACGTCGTACAATGTACTTCAAGAAAGACAACGGTCCAGACCAGCTGAGACCCGTTGCTACGCGTTTCATCGCGCAGCGCGTCATCATGCACGGCCTGGTGGCGTGCACGTGTCCGCGGAGTGCCGGCTTGAATATCCAACACTCCCCTTCAAGCCGGAATTAATCCCAACGCTTGAACAAGCGGCTTGAATTTAAAGGCAGCAAGAGCCTTGGTGAGTATGTCCGCAGTCATCTCCGACGTAGGACAATACACGACCTCCAGAGTCCCGTTTTCGATCTTCTCGCGAATGAAGTGAAAGCGGATGTCGATATGTTTAGTGCGAGCGTGGAATTGACCAAGTTCTGCATGGGCCAGCGCGATGGCGGATTGGTTATCATTGTAAATGATGAAGGGAAAATCGAATGTTGCAAAGAGTTCGGCCATGAAATGGCGAAACCAAATTGCTTCCTTGGCGGTATATGTGATGGCGATGTATTCAGCCTCTGTCGTGGATAGGGAGACAATTTCCTGCTGCTTGGAAGACCAAGAAACCGCGGCACCATTCAAGATGAACGCGTATCCGGACACGGCTTTGCGATTCTCGAGAGACATGCCGTCGGCGTCGGCAAAAATGTCGAGACCAAGCGAGGCATCCGATGCGTTGTATGTGAGTGCATGAGAGCGTGTCCCCTTCAAATATTGGAGTACACGCTTTGCGGCGTTCCAATGCGGCAGTCCGGGGTTGTCGATAAAACGGGATAGGACACAGACTGCAAAAGCCAAGTCTGGTCGAGTAGCGGTCGCAAGCCAGACAAGCCCGCCAATCAGCTCGCGGTAAGGAACTCCTTCCATTGCTGCGGCAGCTGTCGGCTCCTTGGGGCATTGTTCGCGAGTGAGTTGAACCGTGGGATCCAACGGTACCGAGACTGATTTGCAGTCTGCCATGTTGAATTTGCGAAGAAGTGAGTCGATGTACGTCGTCTGGGACAACACCAGTATGCCCTTCTCGCGATCCCGCTTGACCTCCATTCCAAGAAGCCAGCTAATCGGTCCCAACTTCGTGATTCTGAACATCCCTGCGATCTCCTCTTGGATCTCATTAATCAATGTGGGCGACGTCCCGGTGATTGTGCTGTCGTCAATGTGGATGGCGAGGAGAATGGTATCATTCCCGCGTACGAGACGATACACAGCGTGATCGGAGTGGAGTGGATAGATGCCAAGTGTAGCAAGAGCCGATGTTAATTTCTCGTACCACTTGCGGCTTGATTGTTTTAATCCATAGATTGTGCGTTGAAGTCGAATGACCTCTTGGGAGTTGCCGTTCGAATAATGCGGCGCCTGCTCCATGTAAATCTCCTCCTCCGGTGTGAACTCTCCATTCAGGAATGCCGCCGAGTAGTCGAAAACTTTGATGTCCCAATTAAATCGGGTAGCAATGGATAAAATGGTGCGGAGAGATGAGAGTTTGGCAGTGGGAGAAAATGTTTCGAAATAATCCACACCCTGGACCTGGGTGAAGCCTCTGGCGACGAGCCGAGCCTTATACTTGTCAATCTCGCCGTCGGCTTTGCGCTTGATCCTCAGCGCCCATTTTGATCCGACAATGTTTCGGCCGATCGGTCTCGGCACAAGTGCATCTCCGAACGTGCCTGTCTTCCTCATCGTCTCCATCTCGACATCCATCGCGGCCTTGAACAGCGGCCAATCCTCGCGAGTCATTGCCTCCTCAACCGTAGGTGAGTCTGACAATCCTCCCATTCCCACATATGCAAACTCCAATGCAATGTTATCCAGATTGGGTTCGTCTTCTTCGGCATCTGCGATGTGCGCTGCGCGACGCATCCGGGTACCCTCAATAATATTTTTGGGGTCTATTGCACTTGTAATGTCGCGTGGAGCAACTGGTTTTGAAGGAGAACTTGAAGGAGGAGTAGAAGGAGCTGTGGAAAGAGGACTCGGGGGTGTCTGTGCTCGAGGAGGTACCATCGCGGGCTGCGGCATCATAACAGGTACGTGCTGGATGATTTTTGATTTTTGTTCATCCCTAATCTCCGCATTCTCCCCCTCATTCAGCACTCTATAGATTCCACCGCTCCGTTTTACTTCCGGGAATTTAACGCTGCGCTCGACGCGTATAGACCGATTGTCTGGGTAATAAATCCGGTGCCCGTCGATGGATTCAGAGTCAAAACCAACCCATCTCCCCTCACGAGCCCGGCCAGCCAGTTTCGGCTCGTCTGCGACGTGAACCGAGACTTCGCAGCCCCATTCATGGATGTTGCGCAAGTCGGGTTTCGTTTTGTGGAATACCTCGTAAGGTGTCCGACCCTTCAACGCCTTGGTGGACGTCCGATTCTTCAACCAAACAGCGTGTTTCAACGCTTCACCCCATAAATTTGCGGGTAACTCCCCGGCGTGCAACATCGCGCGCACTTTCTCCAAAAGTGTACGATTGAGTCTCTCGGCGACTCCGTTGTGCTCCGGGGTGTCGTGAACAGTGAGGTGGCGTTGGATGCCCCTCTTTGCAAGGTACTTGTCAAAAGCATTGCTTTTGTATTCACCACCGTTGTCGGAATGAAGAATTTTAATTCTTATCCCGTGTTCATTTTCCCATCGCGCGTCAAGGTCCTCAAATGACTCCATTGTCTCATCCTTCGTGCGCATCAGCATCAAGACTGTATAGCGTGATGATTCGTCAGTATACGATACATAGTATCTCTTCCGCTGCGGCGTTTCAACAGTGGCGGGTCCCCACACATCCGTGTGGACTTCGTCACCAATGTTTCCTCCTGCGACACGTTCCACGGCCTTCGAAATTGGCTTGCGGGTCATCCTGCCATGCAGGCATGACTTGCAGTCATCCTTCGAAGTTGGTGCCGACTCGTCGAGTTCTATTCCCTCAACCAACTGATTCTTGACCAGATTCTTTGCCGCGTCAATAGGAAGATGTCCCATGAGGCGATGCAACTCCTCCGGGGTTGCGAGTATCGGCCCGTCCGATGCTATATTAGCACAGACTGGTTGATCTTGGGTTGAATTTTGAGCCCGGACACTATAGAGTCCGCGAACGAGGGGAATAGTGCCAATGCGACGACTATCACTGTCAAATACGCAGCACTCCGACTGACGAAATTGGACATTGTAGCCGGCCTGCGCGATGCGAGAAATTGATATGAGGGTGGCTCCGAGCATAGGTGCGTACAAGACGTCCTTTAATAGAACTTTCGTTGACTTTTCTGCGCCGTTAGGGACCATGATGTGCATGTCTCCTTTTCCAACTGCTTCAAATGTCTTGTTGTCCGCTGCGGCGATCCCGCGCGGCTGTATAGTGCGAAAATTCTTCAATTTGTGCCGCGAGGGTGTCATGTGCGACGTAGCACCCGAATCATATATTTCGAGTCCATCGTCGGAGCTAGTAATGGCAGCGACGAGTACGGTTTCCTCCTCATCGTCAGCTGTATCACCGCTGATCGATGCATCTACGAGTGGAGGTAAAACCTTGAATTCATCGTCCAACTCCAGTTCCAACTCTTCTTCGTCAAGTTCATCAAACTCAACACACTCCTCCGACCTGGTCGATACTGCCATCCAAGCAGCATCAAAATCTCTGCCCATCTTCGCAATGTTTGACTTGCCATGATTACCCTTCTTATGTGGGCTCTGGCCTTCCTTCCCTCCTCCTTTAGCCCAGCAATCCTTCGCCATATGCCCCTTCTTGTGGCAATTATAGCACTCCATCGTTTTCTTCGGCTTCTTGCCGCCGTTCCCGTAGAACGCGGCTTCCTTCTCGCCCTTCAATGTAGTTCTAGCCGCTTTTCTGTCGGCTTCATCACTAATGCCTTGCAGCACAGTGTCGGGTTCGAGAGGTTTGCCGAGCAACGCGGCGGCACCCGTAAGTGCAGAAAGATATGTCTCGTAAGACACGGGGAGAGAACCTAGGACAATTGCGACGTAGTTGTCGTCGCCTGGGTCTGCACCCATCACGATCAACTCCGCCCGTATAGTCCGTAATTTATCCAGGTGAGCTTTTACATCTCCACCTTCTGCGCAACGCTCATCTTGGAGCTTGCGCCTTAAATCCACCGTAACCATTTTAGACTTCTTTTCAAATTCATCCTTCACTTTATCCCACATCCCCTTCGCCGTACTCGCGGCTTTGACCTTTAAGAACAATGAATCTGGTATCACCGAAGCAAGACCTTGCTTGATGACAGCCTGCTCGGACTTCCAAATCCGACGGCGCGCCAGATATGCATCGTTTGCCTTTACTTCCGCCGGTGTCGGTGCCGCGGCATCAACAATCTTGGGTTCAACCGGCGCCTCAGCCGTCCCAGCTGTATTGGTCTCGAAGTGGCCATCGAGTCCAGCAGCGTCGAGAGCAAACAGAAAGCGATCACGGAAGAAAACCCAATTTGTGCCGTCGGCCTTGCACGCGGGGAGTTTGGCAAAGTACTCACCAAGTTTGGCGGTCGAGGAGAACGTATTCGTAGACATGGGAGTAAGGATTGAATAGGTGTGTTGTGTTTTCGTTTGAGGTTTTAAGCGCGGGGGCCAATAACCTGTAGAAAGTTGTAGGTTGGTTCGAACGGGGGATACAAGAAATAGATAATTTATTCAAGAAATATCGAGGCCTTTTATACCTAAAGAACAATGGTACAAAGGTACTCAAAACAAACTACGTCGTACAATGTACTTCAAGAAAGACAACGGTCCAGACCAGCTGAGACCCGTTGCTACGCGTTTCATCGCGCAGCGCGTCATCATGCACGGCCTGGTGGCGTGCACGTGTCCGCGGAGTGCCGGCTTGAATATCCAACAATTTATGTTCTGGGTGTTTAATCGACTTTTTCTTGCGGCCGTTGATGTTGATTGCAGACATTTTTAGGTGGGCTGGGGTTTTGCGCTGGATCTCGGGGTTCCTAATTTGCTGCCTCATACGTTTACGATTGAAGAAGGCAGGTGCGTGCTCATCATCCTTGGGTACATTTGCAGCTCTACGCCTTGCGCGCCTGCGAGGGGCAGCGGTGGTCTGTTGTTGGCTTACATTTGACATGTTACCGGAGTGTGAAGAGGGTGTTGACCTCGACGGGTCATTACGTTGCTCGTTGGAGCATGTCTGCTCGACGGCAGTTTGTGCTTGCGTAGCGCGAGACCCTTGGCCTCTTTCCCGTTGATGGGAAGGTGGGTTGATACGGGGTGAGTCTCCATTCACCTGCGTCACATTGCCGGTTGAATTTCTTCTTCCGGTGGTGCAGTGCCGTAAACGGGGTATATCCCCTACATCCCTAGCTGTGGATTGGTTGGAATAACATTCGTATCGCTCGACCGCTCCGCTGCTCATCGGATTTCTCCTCAGAACCGCGAGGCGGCCAGAACGGCGTATGTTCACTCCATTACCCTCCATGCTACCGTCACCTGAACCTCTCGCTCGTTCATCGGTGCCGTGGTTGGCGGTGTAACCCTCAGGTCCTCTCGAGCGGGAGGGGGGCCCGTCACCAATCTCCCTGTCCCTTTCATCAAAACTGAGGCCGGCGGGTAGACCATCAGCCATTCCAGGAACAGGAAGGCGTAAGTCCTCGTCGTTGTGTGTCTCCTCGATATGTAGTAGATGGAAGTTTGAAGGAGTTGAGCTACGCAGTCTGGGTATCAACCATTTCCCAGGTGCGGGGTAGACCTAACCGGTCTCCAGGGCGAGCGATGTCGAAAGTACTAATCCTCGACTTTGAATAGGGCAAAGTTCGAGTCGTTCCCTACGACTTCAGCCTCTCGGCGCGGCGAGCTCAGACCTCAATAGGTCTCCGCTTCATGTTTAGACCACTAGGCTTTCCTGTCCTGTAAACAGTCAGTATATTTGGGCCCGTGGCTGCTGCGCAAATGCGATCTCGAAGTTGTATATTTTAATTGGGACATCCACTTGAGGAACCCAATTTCCTCGGTGTTGTGGGTACTTCATCGCACTTACGGAGACTTTAAATCTTCCAGGTGATGCAGCGAGTTTTGTTTGCCTTCGCAATTTGTGGGGCACCGCTTCATTCGTGTTCAACTCAAAGCTTTTTACTCATTGCGCTGACGTTATTTCGTACTCCTCGACTCTGCGCCTCGACGTGTCGTGCAAAGCCAGTTCAGAGTTCTCATTGGGAAGAAGTGGTTTATTAAATAATTGTATGGTAGCGAGCAGTAGAGGAAGTCGTGTATAGGAGTGTCCAGTTATTTAGTTACAAGTCCGGGGAATCAATTTCCACGGCCGCGGCCGTTACCTGCACGACCACCACGACTGTTTCCGCGACCATTTCCGCGACCGCCACGCCCACGGGTGCTACCCCCACGGGGAGCAGGGTTCGAGGCGGTGCGAGCGGCGCGGCTGATGTCGAGAAGCGCGCCGATAGTTTCGGGATTAGCTCCCATCCAGCCAGGGGCCGCGGGGAAGGGGCAAAGGTTCGTGGGGTGGTCGATGCATGGGCAGATGGTGCACTGCAACGCTTTGTGGATGCGTCCCTCGCCAGCGAAGCCTGTGTGGATAACGAGTGCCGCGAAGAGGCTGCGGAGGTGGTTGAAGTGGGCAACGCTCTCGGTGGGACTCACCACATACGTGTTCCACGCGGTGATCGTTGTGCCGGAACCGGTAAGCAGGTCGATACCACGGACACCGACCGAGGCAAGAAAGATTTCGAGGGCTCCATCCGCGTCGACTTCAGGGGGGAAGCTGTCGCGGTGGGCGCGGACAAATTGGGTGATGGCTGTACTGCTTGCCATCGCAGCCCTGATGTACTCCTGAGCACGCGCCGCACCTGCGGGGGACCTGCGAATGGTGAAGCCGGATATAGTGCCAATGAAGCCGGCGATAGGAGGGGAGTAGGGGAGTGCAAAGAGGCTGATCTCGGCGCAGCTAAGGACGCCCATGTCGAGCACGGCCTCCGCAAGGTGTTGGGGGAGGCCGCCGATGAGCCACGCCCTCGCGTCATGGGGCCCTTGCGCGGAACCCGGGGTGCCAACTTGGATTGACTCGGGATCAACATTGACGAAGGCGGCGAGGGTGTCCCCGATGACCTCAGTGGTCTGGATGCGATCACCATTTCCCCCGCTGACGAGGACGAGGAATTTGGGGTGATCCTCGTCGTCCCAGATCCCGCGCTGGATGTCGGGATGAGCACGCCACACGCTCCCCGAGTCGATACCGAAGAGAGGATGCCACCCTTCCTCGGGGGTGGGGGTGAAAGACCCGCGTGGTGGTAGACCGTCTGCAGTACGATAGCGGGGGTGGGCGACTGGGGCAGTGGGTGGCGGCGCACGCGGGTTGGCAACGCGTTCCGCGGCGGGATTGGGGATGCGCCCGGAGCGGGGGGTGGAGGTGAATGGGGAGGTGGGGATGCTGTCGCCCACGGTGTTGGCTCGCTGGCGCTTGGATGGGGAGCCCGGGGCATCCTCGCCAGGGCGACGCGACGATGATGCACCCGCGGTGACGAGGGCCGGCTGCTGGCCTAGCGAAAGCGCGATGGCGCGCGCTGTGGCCGCAGCCGTGACTGGGCTGTCCGGGGTGTCGAAAAAATCCTCGAACCCGTCTTTGGGAATGTCGGGGTACGGGTTTGCGACTGGTGCAATTGGCTTTAGCGAGAGTTGCCATTTGTGCGCGCATTACATACCTGATATGTCCTCCGCCCTTTTCGCTTTACCTTTGCCTTTGGGATCCGACTGGATTTCGAGGCCCGGGGTGGGGAGACTCGGGTACTCCTCGACGGGCGGGGACGGCGTGCGGGCGTTGCCGGGGCTGCTGCTATCGACAGTCATGGTGACCGGGGGAAACGAGATGTGTGGAATCGGTGGCCACGCTCGTTGAGTGGCCAGGCGTCTGTGTTGCGTGAGACATGGTCTGGGGTATACAAGTTCCACTTACTGAGATCGGCGGGGCCGCGTCGACGTCTATGACGCCCTGGTCGACGTTGGCCACGGGCTGTGTTGCGGGGTCGTTTGAGACCTGCATGGCATGAGTAAGGTGCGTGTCGTTTTGGTTTGTGGCTTACATTAGACTCGATGGCGTCAACGTCGATTCTTGTCTCCGCCGTGTCCTCTACGACCTCGCTATAGGTTGTCGTCTGTGCTTCTGGGACCGAGGGGAGAGCGGTTGGGGGGGATAGGTTGACAGTCACGATCGCATCAGGGGCAGGGGCGCTCGACGCGCGCTTGGCAAAGCGGGCGGCGCGGTCAGCCGCGGTGGTGGGTAAGGTGGTTGTGGAGGTGGATTTCTTGGGGAGGGCCATTTGGAGAGGTTTCAGAGGCTTTGGAGGGCAACAGGGTTTGAATGAGCAGGATAGTTGGGTAGTTCGGTGACGTAGAAACACACACTTTATACTGTTTCTGCAATGTACAAAGAGCGCGTCCCGGGTGGCTCATCCTTAGTGCTGTCGATCCTAGCTTTGTTCTTTGACATCGGCCCTCCAGGAGAAAGGCAGTTGCGCGCGGGGATATGAAGGGACAAAGTGTGGGATGCTGCGCGAGGCAGCATCGTGCTGTGGCCTTTGTCTGTATGGGGAAACTTCAGAACAAAGAACATTGCGAGGGGAGCGGCGAGGCCGTCGAGTGGCGAGGTCGTCGAGCGAGTCCTAGTGTCTCGTCGGGGGGCGAGCTGGTGGAAGTAGAGGGATGAAGGTAATGCTTCTTCCCATGTCAACGTTGGTGCGGCATTCCGGTCGGCCGATCGGACGCGACTCGGGACTCGAGAAAATTGTTTAAAATTTTTGTCTTCATTTCGGCCCAACAGCGGGGCTAGGAGGTAATACCGATGTATTCGAGAGGCTCCCGCAGGGTTCGGATAGAAGATTTCTCAACCATCGTCTTCACCGAGCAGGAGCGTATTCTCGCCTTGCCACTCGACCGTGGGAAACTCCGACCATTGTGGTGGTTCGGAACAAGGGACCTCCAAAAAAAAAAAAAAAAAAAAATCGGTATATTAGATGACCCAAGGAAGGTATTCCACTCCTCAGAATATTCTCGTTGGGCGCCTTTGACCTTGAAACCAACAGGTCGGCCTTCGGCCGATAAGTCCGTGCCGAACCATCAAAAACCCGGCACCTTCGTTTTCGACGTTTGCGAACGAAATTTGGCCGGGCGAAACGCCCTTCTCGGCATATTGAACAAGAATAACTGTAAACTGAGTACGAAACGTGTCGTAGCACTCACCTCAACCACCGGGAAAATTGGTGATTTGTCATAAGCGGCCTAGCGATCAACGGATCACCCTATCCAACAGACTACAACATAACAAGGTACAAGTTAGTTTGTTGTATTGTCTGTCTATGAGAGACTAGTCCCCAGCCAGGCCAACATCTCGTTCACCTCTTCCACAAAACACTTTCGGACCTCAAACGTCGGTGCCGCACCTTCCAACTCCATGTCGCATGGGTACCGGGACACCTAGGCGTCAAAGGGAGTGAACAGGTGGATGGTGAGGCAAAGGCGGCTGCCCAGGGTGAGTCGTCCGAGATGCCACACTCCCTAACGCCCTGAAGGACCTCCCGAAAAGTGTTGCTGCTGTGAAGGCCGCGCACAAGAAGGGGATTGCTGTTGAACAGTTGAAATAAAGCATAATCTGGAGTAATTATACTGTCTGATTTCATTCCCATTGTTTATTCCCCTCAATATGGTCTCCTTGGTGCCCTATATATGAAATGAGCAAAATATGTTATTTTTCATTTTCGACTTTTACATCATGTTTTGGCCAGCCTTTTGACTTAAAACTGTTCATATAGCTCAGGAGAGTTAGTAGGAACCTTCAGAACATGATCTATGGACCTGTGGCATGGGGAATATGGTGAACAAGAATCTAAAACAAAATCACCTCAAACCATGAGGTATAGGCTTCCCTAGGTGATAATTTCTCACTTTTCCAATACAAATACATGAACCAGTCCCTAAAGGTATGTTTCAGGATATATTACATCATGGAGGAGTGCATAATAGGGTCAAAGTGCGATTTCCTTGCATGGGCAAATTGTGATGTTCATCATCACCAGGATCTGATATATGACCTGGAGGGTGTCCTTGCAGCCTAGGAAAACAAGTGGACACATTTGAAAATCATCTTGATTGGTATATCCCAAGGTATTGTGGCCAGATTATGATTGATCAATTTTCGCCATTTTCACCCTATTATTGCACTGTAACAGGCTCTACTGTGCTCCAGTTGGCTGCAGGGCACCTGTAATAACATCAATACACAGTTAGACCATCCAAAATGGTTCAATTGTGCGCTAGGGAGCGAAAGTTTCCTTTTTGGGATGAGAAGCGGTAGTGTCCCAAAAAGGAAGTTATCAGTCAAACCCTTGATCTCTATACCCATCTTGTAGAGCTCATTGAGGGCTACCAGAGTCATTAACACCATTCCCCAGCCAGTGGCTCTGCTGGCCCGCAAAATGCAAAATACTTTCCCAGAGCTGGCTCTTTTTCAACCAATATTAGCTTTCAAAGCAACTAGGCATCAATTGCAACCCAATATGGCCCGCTATACCACCCCAATACAAACAGCCATCAATTTCGACCATTTTCATTGATTTATGGTTTATCCAATTTCAAATGACCTTTATTTCAAACTCCGACGGCCTCCAGAGCTGCCATCAACAGTGCGGGGAGCCCTGCAGAGGGAATATATATATATTGTGACTGTGGGGCAACTCCCCAGAAATAACACATTGAGCCTGTGGGAAGGACCCAGCATTTAACTTATCCTGACCATATGAGCTGGAATTACGACCTTCGTCGACACCAGCGGCCATTTCATGATTGAAAGGGCACGGGAGGAGATCAAACATTGTAACATCAAGATTCATCGGGTGGTTACAAGCAGCTGAGATAAGAGGACTTTCCTGATTGCCAAGGAGAATGAGCTCCCGGACCGACCCTCATGGTGTATACAAAAGTATCAGCTCCAACGGGAGCGATATGATGTATCTCACATGAAACAATTCGAAGATCTTCCAAAGAAGGCTGAGGAGAGGTTCACCGGAACACTTGAACCGGGTGTGTGGTTGCCAAGGCCAACTGCCCCGGAGCCAATGCAGGGAGTGGCGGAGTCAGAGAGCCGGGCGCAGTTATTAGCGAGGGAGATGAAGAGTTGGAGATTGATGCTGATGTGGGTGAACGAGCTGGGGCTGAGCAGTTGGCGGAGGAACTTCACACCATATATATGATCTCAGAGGACTAGTGTGTAGTGTCTACCCTATGATGGTTAAGTAGTGAAAGTGTCTCCCCTAGTGCCCAATGTCTACCCTACGATGATTAAGTAGGGAAAGTGTCCCCCTTAGTGCTCAATGTCTACCCTACGACGGTTAAGTAGGGAAAGTGTCCCCCTTAGTGCTCAATGTCTACCCTACGACGATTAAGTAGGGAAAGTGTCCCCCTTAGTACTCAATGTCTACCCTACGACGATTAAGTAGGGAAAGTGTCCCCCTTAGTGCTCAATGTCTACCCTACGACAATTAAGTAGGGAAAGTGTCCCCCTTAGTACTCGATGTCTACCCTACAACGATTAAGTGGGGAAAGTGTCCCCCTTAGTGCTCAATGTCTACCCTACGATGGTTATCCCGCAAGCATGTCTCCCTTACACAGGGGGCAAAGTGATGCGCACTTGTCATAAGCGCATCCGTTGCGCATCCGACAGGCATGCGCTACGCTCTCGCTGCGTCCTTGCCATTGAGCTTAGGTAATCCCATTTCCTCTCTACGTGAGTTCGATTCTGTCAAAAGTCATCTTTTATGTTTCGGACTTTCCCAATCCGGAGATCTCTAACCATTCAAAGTATATGTATTCTGCAGTTCAGTGTGATATTTAATGGATATCTGACATGCCTCCCTTACATGCCGAGTGGCCAATGTGATAGACACAGACCTTCTGATCTGTATGAAAAAATATAAGGTGATGGTTCTCAGATGAGTAGCAAGTTCAACAGTAAAAAATTATCTCAGGTCTGTTCAGAATCAGAAAAGATTCAAGCACATGGTATAACCGATTCTGGTGTGTCTTGTGAAAGCAGTCTGACATAGACCAGAGATATTAACAATTTTTCACTGCTCGAGAAATGTGATGGTTTAATACTGGTAGAGCACTAGCTATGCTGGAGGAAGTAGGCCCAGAAATTCGGAGCTAGGCAACTCTGTTGCCACTTCTTGTCGGAGATCTCTGGCCGCCAAACTCTCGGCAATTTTAGTGAAATCTGGGCAATAAATCCAGATAAATATCAAACAGAGGTGAGATCATCAGTCATTGGAAAGCATTCTGGAAGCTGACTGGGATAGAAGAATTGGAGAACAGTGACATACATTCACATATGCCGATGAGATCCCAAACCCGTGCATTGACAGATTATTTAAAGTCCATAACAGAAGCTTATGGGTCACTGAGCCTTCATGGTGCACAGTCAGAGCACTCCAACGGCACATGTTTACTTTTTATGGCCTGAAGTCATCCACATTTGTGGCTTGGACACTATAGACTGAAAGATGAAAAAAATGACTTTCGACAGGATCGAACTCACGTAGGGAAGAAATGGAATTACCTAAGCTCAATGGCAAAGACGCAGCGAGAGCGTAACGCATGCCTGTCGGATGCGCAACGGATGCGCTTATGACGAGTGCATATCACTTTGCCCCCTGTGTTAGTGTTGCGTGTCTACCCTACCACGGTTAACGGGTATTAATGTCTCCCTTTGTCTACCATACCACGGTTAACGGGTATCAATGTCTCCCTGTCTACCTTTACTAGGTAAATGTCCCCTCTGAAAGGGTAGACGTGTCCCCCATGTCTCCCCTGGGTCCCCCCAGGGTTCCCTGAGGGGGGACATTGGCCTGCGGGGGTCTTACTTGGACCACAATTAGGGGGGACAATTGTGGTCTAATATGTTTTGTTATGCGGGATTAGCAGGTGCTCCTCTCCTTCCAGCGCTCCCCCCCCTACGTGCATGCACACTTACCCCCTCGCCTGCATAGAAACGTGATGACAGGCGCCCGCCCTCTCACAGCGGACAAATCTGCTTCGAGCTCATCGCCTCAGCGCCAACGCCAACGCCAATGCGCTGGTTCAAGTCTAGACAACGCAGGGATTAGCCTCCTAGAGGAGAGCACGCGAGGTACGTACCGTACGCTCATCGTGCTGCTGCGCGCTCACCACGTCGAATTCCGCGCTGCCCACACGGAGTTGCGACTGAGCCCGCACAGACTCCCCTCAAGCACGCGCGCGGGCGCCTGCTGGTGCGTCCTCCATGCACTTCCTCTCCATCTATCCACATCCCCGCTCCCCATCGCTCTCCCTCCCCCACCCGCGCTCTACTCTGCTCCCACTCGCGGCGAGTGCGCAGGCCCGGTGCTCGCCATCTTCCTCGTCCCACGTCGTCTGCCCTCGCGCATACTGCCGCACAACGCACCCGCGCCCGAGTCGATTGCACCAGGTGCCAGGTGCCGTTTCGCGTGCGGATGCCGGGTGCAGCTGCGGCTCCTGCAGTGCGCGGACGCGTGAGCCGAGTTTGCGCGGACTCGTTCCTGTGCGTGCAATCCACGCGGACTCGGCATCCGCGCCGTATCGGTGCTGCTGTACATTCTCGAGCCGCACTCCCATCCGCTCCCATCCTGTCCTTTTCCTTCTCCGTACACGTACGTATCCGTGCATTCTTCCCTACGTAATTTTTGAATACACCCATTCTGCCAAATGACCTGTAGAATTCTCGGTAGTCAAGTTGTACGCCGGCTCCATTGAATTGAAGGGAACCTGGGAAGCTTATTATCTAGAGTCGAGGCTTTGCGAACTTGAGGGCGTGAGAATTTGAATGATTGGGGACTTGAAGCTTGAAGACCTGGGAGGAACGAGTAAAAGAGGAGATGATCCGAGCTGTGAATCAAAAAAAAAAACAAGTCAGCTTGGATTCAAACAAAGAGAACGGGAACGAAACGGGCACGTACCTTCAATTCAAACTCAACAACTTGAAATTCAATTTGGCAAATATTGCAGCCAGACACACGGGGGAGGCGGAACTTTCTACCTAGGTAATAAAAAGGGACTCTGAAATGCCTCCGAGATTTTCCCTATTCATCCGGCATTTACCGGCCAATGGGAGAAATCTCGGACACCTTTCAGATCCTCTTTTAACCTATGTCAATATTTTCCTTTGTCCGGTGTGAGAGGGGCGGAGCCTAGTTTAAAAAAAATGAGGGTGAGCATACTTTAATTATGATTGGGATTCAGTTCGGGGAGAGCTTACTGGGGTGAAATTCAGCCCGGGTACTTGCAGTTGAGGGGAAGGGAATGGAACCCGTACGCGTTGCAATTGACTGCGAAGAAATCAAGGCAAGGTCAGTTCCCCCAAATAAAATTGATTGAATGAAGAGCAACACTTACCTTGCGCAGTTTGAACGCGGCGCTGGGAGTCGAATCTCAGTGTAGCCCGGGTCAACAAAATGAAAGTAAGGTGAGTAATGCGACGGAGATTGAAATGAGAGGAATGCCTACTTCGGGGTAGTAGGTTCGAATATTCAATTGGGTTGAGTTGCGGCGCGGAATACCAGTACTGAGAGCGATGGAGGTGAGTAAAAGGGAACGAAATTGAATAAATGGGAGGATTCACCATGCAGTAATTGAACCCAAGCCATTGCAAGGCAGGTTGAAGTTGAATCGGTGTTCGATTGAACTTGAATATGAAACTCAAGTCAATATCCTGCAAAGAATGCAACGAGGAAAGACTCACCGATATATGTAGGTACTTGAACCCGAGTTCCGTTGGTTGCAATTCAAATTTGACTCATGGATAGATCGGCGGACTCGATGCATGACACGAATAAATGAAATGAAGACTCACGGAAAGTTTGGATACGTGATTCGAGTAGCGTTGAGGTTGAAGCCAAGTACCAAAAGAACGAGCCTATGAAGCAATGAAAGGTTACTTGAACATTCAATTGAGCCAAAATCGAACCGTACTTACGCTGAACCAAGTTGAGTTGCATTGTGTCCGAGGCTCAGACACAAACTCCGAGCCCCAAGACAATATTGAACCCGGTCAACTCGACCACCTCAGAATCAGATCCACAATCCAATAACAATCAAGCACAACATATAACACCTCATTAAAGATGAAAGCAACAAGCACCAGGGTAAACTCCACATTGAACCCATCCCCGAGATGCCCGAGGTTCAATCCTGCTCAGTGAATTAAATGAGGAAAGGATAGTACAAGGTACCACATACCTATGAACCATTGAACGAACCTTTCAAGCACCCGTCCAAGCTGGTAAGGAAACCAACTTACTTACCTCACTAACTTACTGACTTACTAGAAGTTTAGTAAATATAAGTACCTACCACCTCAACTGAAATCAGGAACGAAATTCTGATTTCAGTGCAGTTGACACATTAGGTTGACCGTCCTTTGCTAATGTCATACAAGTAGTTTCGCGCTTTAAGGTGAGGTGACTTGCATCACAATGCTTGACATTTCAAATCAATTTCAGATGTGTTTCCACTAGGAAGCTCCGACTCCGTCGGAACAGACCTTGCTTGCACAAAGCTCAGCGCCTCTAGCCTGGAGAATTTTGCTAGCTCTGCTCCACCAGGCCATTGGCTCTTTGATGAATTTTTCATTGAGCATGAGTCGTCGCTGGTTCGAACGTTGAGTCATGAATTAATGTCGGATTTGAATTTAGGGAAAGTAGAGGTACATATTAGGTAAAAGGAGGTCCAGAACTCGATGCCGGGAGGATTAGGATCACCGGGTGACCCAAAAGTGGTGCCATTATGAGGGTGGAGAGACCTTGACAAGCAAGGTGATAGTGAAAATTTTACTTTGCAACACTAAAATAAACAATATGTGTTCCAACATAGTCAGCAGTATGATGTGGATGCAGGTCTCTTCGACTCGTAAAAACAGTGGGTGTACACAGTGCCACAAAGAAAAAAGAAAAAAGAACCTAAGAGCATTCCAAACAGGATGTGGGACCTGGAGTGATAGATCTGTTGCCAGTGAGTGCCCAGAGTATGGTCATGAAGTTCGAGAGGGGTCTGACTCTTGTTAGAGATAAGACAGAAGCAAGGGAAAAAAGGGTATGTTGAAGCTCAAGGGGGCACCAAAACAAATGAATGTGGGGTTGTCCACATCGCACCACCCAGCCATTCTTGCTGTGGCCCTCCATATTGAAACGCTTGTAGTACGTTCAGGTGTGAACCTAAATCCAACTAAAATCCAACCCAACCAAAATCACCGATCCACAGTGATAACCAAGAACCAAAACCCTAATCCTTCAATCCAAGTTCAACACCTAAAGTACTCCAGTCGCGCAAGTTCGGGGGGTTCCTATCAATATATATGATAGTGTGCAAATCCAGTTAATAGCCGTAAATTCAACCCGATCCAAATTTCAATCCAACCGTTCAAATCGTTCCGTATGTTCCGTTCCGTTCCGTTCCCGTTCCCGTTCCCGTACAAAGTCCAACCGATCCCGTTCCGTTCAGAAAGATAGAGAGAAAGTAAAGCAGAAGCCGAGAAAATCACAAGCTGGAAGCTCGGGCAGAAAGTTCTTGTTCTCTGCCTACAAAATCAGCCTCCTTTTATACTACTCTTGTTTGGTGTGCGTAAACAAATATCAACTTCTACAACCTTCAGACCCAAACTCGAGCTATTTGACCACAATTCCCTTAAGTACCCAGAATCATACCAATTTCCTGTACTTTATACCTGTTCTTCGAGGCCTATCCACACCATCTCATCGTCGGACAATGCCCTACATTGTCTCTTCTATGATTTTGGACACGTATCCACGTTTCCATGCCATTGAGACACGTAGCCACGGTTCCAGGCCCTCAAAACGCGTCGAAATCGCGTTAGAAAGCGCGCCTGGACCACTCCATCAATTTCACGTGACCGCTCGTCAGCCGCGCCATTGTCCTTCCCATTGTTCTCATATGTATCCCAATTGCCCTTTATTTGCGCCATAGTTCTTTCCTTCATTATTCTGAACAGCCCCTGTGTTTCCTTGGCTATCGACTCTAGCCGGGCCCATGACGGAGGGACTTCGGACATTGCCGGCCCAATTTTGATTCAACAGGGTTTTTACCGTTTTCGGTTGGACTCCACCAGTTTTCACTGGTAAAATAATTCCTTGCTCTTCAATATTGGTCATCTCAGCACCCGTTATCGCCTCACAAATCCGCACGGTCTTGTTATGAGCCAGACATGACACATGCGCTGATAAACCACGAATTGAAATGCACTGAAATAATGTGTTTTTCACAGTTTAATACACACTCATGCTCTAATTAAGAAGTAACATGTATCCCACACAGTTAGTTAGAAGATGTACTGTGGGGTGCTCACAGTTTGTTCACAGCTCAAGAATCTGGAAAGCTCACATACTGGATCAGGGTTTGACAACAAATACAACTAGGCATGGCTGAATACTGGTTCAGAAGCCACCACGGGGTCTATTCACGCGGCGGAGAATCAGCTGTCATTTGCAGTTCGAGTTTCTGCCGTCATCGAACGGCCACTCGAACTGTCATTTGCATAAACCCGGTCGTTTTCCCCTTTAGTCAACGCGACATCGTTTCCCGTGAGCATGATGCAGCCAGGTGTTTTCGGATGCTCCCGGGAAATAAATGAGTTGAAAATGATAGATTTCTGCTTTTGAGCACAGTTGTGATTCAGATATTCTCGGAGCTGGCTGAGATTAAAGCTATGGACACGTAGGACAAGGCTATCAGAAATTCGTCAGAGAGAACATCGAAAAAGTATGCAAAAACATACTCCAAATGATGAAAAGTTGCTGTTCTGTTTTTTCAATGGATTAATCTGCATAAAATAACCCTCGTCCCCAGCCAGGCCAACATCTCGTTCACCTCTTCCACAAAACACTTTCGGACCTCAAATGTCAGTGCCGCACCTTCCAACTCCATGTCACATGGTACTGGGACACCTAGGCATTGAAGGGAACGAACAGGTGGATGGTGAGGCGAAGGCGGCTGCCCAGGGCGAGTCGTCTGAGATGCCACACTCCCTAAGCGCCCTGAACGACCTCCCAAAAAGTGTTGCCGCTGTGAAGGCCATGCACAAGAAGGGGATTGCCAGGTCGTGGAAGGCTGCATGGCTGGCGTCGCGTACAGGCAAGCATTTTGCCGGTTTTGACAAGACACCGCTGGGACAGAGTACATTGAAATGGTATGCTGATCTGCCCCGGACGCTGTGTACTGGCCACATCGGACTTAATGCCTACCTCACGTGGTTTGGGATCGTGACCTCGGACCTGTGCTCTACCTGCCAAGAATGTGAATCCGTCAACCACCTCCTTTTCACCTGTCGACGCTTCAGCGGCCAGCACGATATTCTTCGCCGCACACTCCTTGCGGATGGCCGACAACCACTTACCAAGAAGACTCTCCATGGGAAACCCAAGAACAGAGCGGTGCTCCGCACTTTCATCGCGGCCACAGACTGTTTCCCCCGGTAGGCACCCCCCTCATCATGATAATTTTCCCCTTGGGCTTCTTCATCTCATGAATTACCTCCCCCTCTCCCTCTTTTTCCTCTGTGTTATTTCCCTGTTCCCACTGTTATACCTATACCTGTACCTATACCCGTAGCTATATCTATACCTACCTATGCCCACGCCCCATGCCCCCTATCTACTCTATCTCTTTTCCTTACTATATCCCATGGGACCTTCCATCGTTCCATCCCGGCACTCTATCGGAACACGCCGCCCCCACCAATTCATACTTACTACTTTACGTACCTTATCCCTCACTTTACCGCACTCATTGCTACAACCCTCCCTACGTACCCTATCTCAGTCGCAGGGGAGTCTGGCGCGCTGCGGGCAACCATGGTGTAGTGTGCGCTCCGGCACCTGCAACAGCCACCCACGAGGTTTTACCCTGCGTCCTCCCTTGAATTGGCACCACATAGGCCATAAATGGCCTGAGCATTGGTATAATAAATTTGATTCAACAACAGTGAGTTCGCATCATCTGTCATTCAGAATAAATAGTGCGGTTATATCTGGACCTGGATTCGAACAAAAGGCTCTCATGTGCGTGTGGCTCAGTACACAAGCTTACTTTTTCCATCCAATGAATGGATACTTTCACTCTGTATGTACCTCAACTATTTATCACAGGCATCTCATTTGCACATATTGGGATTTCAATGAATAAATAATTGCTTCAACAGGCGCACTCATCACAACATCACTTTCTGCTCCTGCCTAACAGTTTCTCAATCTCCTCCGTAAAATGCCCAGATTACACATGGTATGCAGGGTGTGTGGATGGTTGTCACCCAGAACCTGTTTCTGTTTCTCCAGCACAATACCCACGAGCTCTTCAGCCTTCTGATGCTCTCCCAGGTCGGAGTATGAGCTGGCCAGATTACCCATGGTATGCAGGGTGTCTGGATGATTGTCACCTAGAAGCTGTTTCTGTTTCTCCAGCACACTGACATTGAGTTCTTTGGCCTTGTGATGTTCTCCCAGGTCTGAGTATGATTTGGCCAGACTGCACATGGTATGCAGGGTGTGTGGATGATTGTCACCTAGAAGCTGTTTCCATTTCTCCAGCACAATGACCTGGAGTTCTTTGCCCTTTTGATGCTCTCCCAGGTCTGAGTATGAGCTGGCCAGATTACCCATAGTAAGCAGGGTGTCTGGATGATTGTCACCTAGAAGCTGTTTCTGTTTCTCCAGCACACTGACATTGAGTTCTTTGGCCTTGTGATGTTCTCCCAGGTCTGAGTATGATTTGGCCAGACTGCACATGGTATGCAGGGTGTGTGGATGATTGTCACCCAGAAGCTGTTTCCGTTTCTCCAGCACAATACGCTTGAGTTCTTTGGCCTTTTGATGCTCTCCCAGGTCTGAGTATGAGCTGGCCAGATTACCCATGGTATCCAGGGTGGCTGGATGATTCTCACCCAGAACTTGTTTCTGTTTCTCCAGCACAATAACCTTGAGTTCTTTGGCCTTTTGATGCTCTCCCAGGTCTGAGTATGAGCTGGCCAGATTACCCATAGTAAGCAGGGTGTCTGGATGATTGTCACCCAAAAGCTGTTTCCGTTTCTCCAGCACAATACCCTTGAGTTCTTTGGCCTTTTGATGCTCTCCCAGCACTGAGTATGAGTTGGCCAGATTACCCATGGTATGCAGGGTGTCTGGATGACTGTCACCCAGAAGCTGTTTCTGTTTCTCCAGCACAATAGTATTGAGTTCTTTGGTCTGTCGATGCTCTCCCAGGTGTGAGTATGAGTTGGCCAGATTACCCATGGTACGCAGGGTGTCTGGATGATTGTCACCCAGAACCTGTTCCTGTTTTCTCCAGCACAATACCCCTGAGTTCTTTGGCCTTTTGATGCTCTCCCAGGTCTGAGTATGAGTTGGCCAGATTACCCATGGTATGCAGGGTGTCTGGATGATTGTCACCCAGAAGCTGTTTCTGTTTCTCCAGCACAATACCCTTGAGTTCTTTGGCCCTGTGATGTTCTCCCAGGTGTGAGTATATACTAGCCAGATTACCCATGGTCTGCTGGATGGCTGGGTGATTGTCACCCAGAAGCTGTTTCTGTTTTTCCAGCACTTCTTCCAGTAGCTTCTGAGCCTGTTTGTATTTTCCATCTTCCCGATATATTATTGCATATTGATGTCTGAAAACCAAAGCTACTTCTGCATCCATCTGTACAGCCAAGTCGACATGGGGACACAATAGCAGACTTGACAATTGCATATCCTGCTGTGGGCGTTCTGAAATAGCCATTCCAAGTATAGACCCCATGGTGGACATGTATCTTTTTGGATTGTGGACTGTTCCTTGACTCCAAGCATGTACTAATGGATGGATGGAAAAGAGCTTCTTCTCTACATCAAAGCTAATCAGTGAATAGGCTTGGACCTCATTGGTAGCATCCAAGAACTGCAAAGAGTCCCATTCATCAGTTGGCCCCAGAAAATGTGAGAGGAATTTCAGAGGCTCCTGTAGTTCTGCTTTGGATGGACGACCAGAACGAAACATGTACTTGGATGCATAGCTGAACATTTCCTCTGAGATTCCATTATGATGGAGGAATGAACAATGCTGCAGGAACATGGCAGCTGGTGGTGTGAGCCGGTCAAAACTCATTTGCCATGTTGTGTATACCGTCCAGGCATAACCATCATGAGACTGAGCAGGCTTTTCCCTAAGTAGTCGTGCTTGGTTCTTTGTATAGAGATCCAAGTAGCTGTCAAGATCTTGAGATTTTGATATGAATGCGCCAGCCTGAACAATTGCCAGAGGTAGATAGTGCAATGCCTACGGAAGTGCTGAGAAATTGAATGAGTACTCAGGTCTAATTGTCTTACCTTCACAATTTCTGTTGCAATTTGTTCAGTACGGATTGTGGCCTTCTGCAAAGCACTCTTGAGTAACAATGCCACTGCATCTTCCTCTTTCATGTCCGACACAAGGGAGTGGGATCCAGCATAAACACGCAGTCCTGGATTTCGAGAGGTGATAATGATATTCCCATGATTGCACTGAGGAATAAAAACATTCAGATTGATGCTTGGATCATCTGCATTGTCAAAGAAAAGTAGCCAATCTTCAACTTTGCTGGTCAGCCATAGTAAGCCGTCTTTTGGAGAATCTCCAAAATTTCTCAGAACAGCTATGTTCTTGAGACCTGTATCAATGGTCGCAATGGTGCTGGTGTCAATAAAAAAGATGTCTGAGAAGCTGGAACATAGAACTGAATCAACAAACAGTTTCCACATTGGATGATCAAGCTTACTGAGATGATGCTTCATTTATGAATTTCAGAGCGATCTGTGTCTTTCCAGCACCTCCAAGTCCATGCAGGACATAAATGCATTGGGTTCCCGTGTTAGAAGTGAAGATATCATGCATTTTGTCCAGGATATCCTTTCTGCCTTGAAAAATTCTTGATGGAGGGGGACAATGATTGGCTATTTGAGATGCCTGGATGTTGCGAAGCTGCAATGCTTTCTCTGGACCAAGTGTGGCTTGCAGATTAGGCGCAATTAACTGTTGTGTAGTGATATGCACAATGGGACCCTCCCCAGCCCCACCAGAGCCACCAGTATGGTGTGCCTGACCCCCGGGACCACCTCTGCCACCTATGCAAAATGATCAATTCCTTTGACGTCTCAGAAAAGCAATCCCGCACCAAAAATGTAGAGTGATCGAGATTCCTCATCTGAAAGCATGATGCCGTACCAACCTTGGGAGGCAAGCATATCAACCACCGGCAACATTTCCACAGGAGCCAAACTGACCAAAGAAACAGCGGACTGCAGTAGTGGAGGTGGAGGACAAGGAGACGACACGCAACGTGGGAGACACAGGACGAAGCTTCTTTTCGTGATCGGGGCCGAGGCTTGGGCGCCGATCTTTATCAGTGCAACATCATCGATATCACCTTTTTTATATTAAAATTATAAAATTGTGCATGTCTGTCTGAAGCCTTCCTTTTTATCCACCTGTTCTCACACTCCGCCGATGGCACCGCACTTACCACTGATTATACAGCCAAATAATATTGGACCTCGAGTACTATGCCGAGGCTTGACTTCAAATAATGGGCACATGGCCTGCTTCTATCGGCGTAGTTCAACAGCTTTATTTCAGGCTTCAACAGCTCTTATGCCTCTTCAAGATATCACCCCTTTAGCCGAAGTGGTGGGGCACTTTGCCCCCCACCGCGCTCTTGTTAATACTTTCGAATCAGAAATCTTGCCCTCCCTGGGCCGAAGCTCATCCCACTCCTTTGCTAATCTCAAATTTCTCCTCCCAATTCCAATGCACCCGATGCGCCCTTCCCAACCGGTGCCCATCGCTGTGTCACTTGACTCACTTCGATGTTGTGCAAAAATCGAGCTCCACCGTTCGTAAAACCCCTACAAACTTTTGAAAACGGCTGTAACCATCTCTTTACTGTACTTGTGTTTGCTGAGCAGCGTTGGGACTTGTATACAAGATCATTAGGTTGATCATGAGTGGGGGTGAAAGCCGAGCTGGACGGAACAAAGCGACGCGAAAGGGCCGATGTCCTCTCACGCCAAGACCACCCGCACCGTCAAGAGGTGGGCGGAACGAAACTTCCGGATATCAACCTCCGAAATCTGGAGTGGTGGCTGTACCCCCCCCCCCCTCCGGAGGTCGGACCGTAGCCAAAATTTCTGCCGAACTGTTCGGCACCGCATCATCGGTCCGATGAGATTTGCTGGTTCTCATGCTTGCACTGGAGAAAAAGTTCTGAAAACCAGATGGGCTCCGTCTCTCAGATTGACGATACGGCCAACGAATGAAATCGACACCTAAATTTAAAGGTCATCGGCCGAAGGGAGGTTGATATCCGGGATTTTTCGGCCGCCCACCTCTTGCGCACCGTGCAGCCGAACTCTCTCTGGCTCCCCCGCTCCCGCACCGTCTCCCTCAGCGGCCTCAGCGCGCTTCCCATCCCAACGTCGTTGTCCGCGTCAACGGCACAGCCGCACTCTCTCTCAACCTATCTTTAAACTATTGTTCAAGCCTCGAGTTTGATCATGACACACTGCCCGCCGAGCGACTAGTGCTACCAGCAAGTGCACCCCATGTTTCGCGCAAAGCACAGTTGGCAACTCCTTTCCGCCCCATGCCCACCTTTTCTCCCTTCCCCCCCCCTGCACGTGCGCGCGGCGACTCCCCATACGGTACGTCTCTTTTTCCCTTACTGATTCGCTTTCTCATAGTTACTTGTTTTTTGTCTAGTCTCTTCTTGCGCGCATTCACTCCCAGGTATGTACCTCCACTCGCATTGCCCCGTTCTTTACTCACTTACGGCACCCCGACACCAATTTGCGCTTACCTCAAGGACGCAAGCCGCCGAAGCCGTCGAGACTGCGAACGAGCACAACAAGGAGCCGCATGATAAGGGGCAGCGAGCAAGCCACACGCGGGGACCGCTCATCTCAGGAACAACGTGCGTACAGCCACACACCGCATCCTCCCTCTACTCACCCACTCTCCCATTACGCCCCGACGTCGCGGTGCGGTGTACGCTACGTGTGCGCGCGGAGCGCTGGTTGGTGGGAAGGAGAATTAGAGGGTGCGTATGTACCTTCTCCTGCTCTCATTTTTCTTCTTTATTGCATCCGCTCCTTCGTCCCGACTCCCCATCGTCCCCCGCCCTTCGTACACCCTCGTGTCCGCCCTCCCCGCCTGCGCTGTCGATGTCGACTTCAGTGGACCTGGTCCCAGGTCCCGGCCACCCAGCTTCAACCGCACTCGGCGCGGATGCCGTGCGAGTCGAGTCCCCGCATACGTGCAGAGAGGCAGCATCGCAGACTCGTTCTCGCGCGGGCGGACTCGGCATCGTATCTGCGCGCGCGTCGGGCCCGCGGCCGTGCACTGCCATCTCCTCCGTCCCCTCTCCCCACGGCGCTCCCCCCTATGTGGACGCATACTGACCTACTCGCCTGCGTAGAAACGTGACGATACTCACGCCGCCCTCTCACAGCGGTCAAATCTGCTTCGCCGTCGGCACCTCAGCGCCCCCCCCAACACCACCACCCTCGCTGTATCCAGTCCAGAAGAATCGGGGTTAGCAAAAGGTATGTAGCATATCGCTTCTGTATGTGCTTACCACGACACCAAAGTACCGCCGCCGCCCACAAATTGAGCCTGGATAGACTTCTCAAGGACTATTTTTTCACTCAGCTCGCGCCGACACTCTCCGTACGTGCGCTTGAAAATGTACCCAAGCTTAATCTCGCACAGTCAGCATGCGCCCTTCAACGCCGCCGACGCAAGGACACGCAGCGAGGAGTACGCGACTGAACACTTGCATGGTGCGTCACCCCGCACCTTCGTTTTATTTTGCCATGCCCGCCCTCGTTGCCATCGCCTCCCTCTTCACCTCCGCCCCGCCCCGTGTACACCGCCGCATCTAGTGCGCGGTGTGCGTGGGGGCAAGCGGGACTCGCACGTATGACCTCTCGTCCCCCACCCCGCCCTCGCCTCTTGCCTCTTGCCCCTCAACCACCCTCGCTCTCGTCGCCCCCGCATACCCCGCCCCACCCGATTCGAGTGGCACCCACTCGCACTCGCCGCGGATGCCGTGCGTGTACGTGTGCGCTCCATCCCCGCACACGTCGACGCGAGTTGTGGTGTGGTGGGGTGCGCGGGCCGAGCTCCCCTGCGCGCCTGACACGTGGGATGCGCGCGAGGGCAGCAGCTGGCTCCCGGATGCCGCTACTGTGTGCGCGCGCCGTCTGCGTCGAGTGCCCCCGCGCCGAATTAACGAACCCGGGAGTGGGAACGGCCGCGCGCCGACTCGTTCCTGCCCACACAGTCCTCGGCACCCATGCGCGCGCGGCGCACCCTGCCATCCCGCTCTGCTGTCTCACCCGAGTCTCGTACCCGTACACACCACCCATGTCCGTACATATTTTTGAATAAATTCACGTTGTTTAGAACAATAGCTGTGGGATCCAGATTTTGGTTAGCGCGAGAAGTGAAGCAGATCGAAGGAGGCCTTGCCGAGGCTTCGGGAAGTTGAAGGTCTTGAAGACCGAGTACTCGGAAGTCGGAATGGTACGTACGTACGTCAATTCAAGCTTTTTTAAAAAATCGGTCAGTTTGGATTCAAGCAATAAAAACGGTGGAGTGTGTACCTCCAATCAATTGGATTCTGTCTTCATCGAAGTTTGATCCTCGCAAGGGTGAGTCTTGCCGTAGGCATGCGGATTCGATAACTAGGTATAGAAATTCAGGGTAAGAACTTTAATTGGAATTGAATTCGCCCTGGCTCGGGGACTTGTAGTTGCAGCGTTACGCTGCAACTACAACGAAAGACATCAATGATGGCCAGAGTTGGTTCGATATTGAAAAGGTCACTAGGTTTTGTTTTTTGTGTACGGAAAATGCAACTAAATATTGTAGTGTATCCTGCCGTGCGTTGTACAGCTGCTGCCGAAGGACTCGCCTCTAGTTCATGCCATTCGTGCACATCTGTTGACGCGAATGATGATGGGTTTGCACTGCATTTCCGATGAGCAGCTCGAGCGCAAGGATGCTTACCAGGAACAATATGGAAAATATTGCATGGTATCTTTCTGATTTTTATGAAGGTTCCTGTCAGTAAGCTTTTCGCAGAAACTGCATGAAAAATACGACAAATCGTTCGACTATCCAAAGCAGCATGCCCTCCGGCACTCCACTGCCGACATACGTGCCAGGGTCCCCATCCTATCTATTGTACGCGCGTCAACGAGGGTTTCCATCAAGAAACTCGTGACATCTATACACGTCTCAACAAGAGGAATATTGACGAGCAGGTAAAATATGATTCCGAATCATTCATGATAACACACTAACATTGGCCCCCCAGATGACCAGCTCGGATGCAGTCCGCGAAGCCATGGCCCGCATTCGAATGACCCTGAATCAGTACGATGCCGAAATTTCAGATCGCATCGCCGCACTGGCCAAGCGCGCAGATGTGAGTCCGGCAAACATTGAAGAAATGCCGGACTCTGCCGAAGACAATCATTGGCGACTGGGTGCACCACAAAATCTTGTCGACTCGCGATATGCTATGAAAAACACCCCATGGATAAGCGACGCGACCCGGAATAGTTTTACTTCGGCCCTACGCACTTTTATTCGGGAAGCTTTCCCCGAAGAGCCGCTCCGGGCTGACGGAGAGGACCCGATCCAGGTGCGTACCCACTCACTCTTTCCTATGTTGAATTAACCTGTACCATCAGATTCGACCCTTCCAATGCATCTATCTTCACTACACGTCGCTCGAGAACTGGACAGACTGTTGCGATGTCCTGCGATGCAATCCCTCCTTCCAAGTTAACCACGAGGAACGCTTTGACTGTGTGATGATAAACATGGATAACGATCCATTAACCTTTGGACGGCTCTTGTTTTTGTTCCAGTGTCACCTCCCCTCCGGGCGGACCGAGGAGATTGCACTGGTACGGTTGTTCAAGAAGTCTACTTGGCGTCCCAAGACGTTCTGGAAAATTGCTGAATTTCTGAAGACAGCCGTACTACCTTCATACTGCCTCGTTATCTCGTGCGCGGTGCTCATATGATTAACTGCTTTGGGTGCCAGAAGGAGGATCGGACTTTCTATTTGGACGATGTAGCTGATTTTGACTGGTTCCTACGAGCTGGGAATTAATATATGTAACAATGTTGCATTTACTCACTCGGTGATAACGCTTGAGGTCCGACTTGAGGCTCAAAATAGCAGTGGTTGGCCAACTGACTTATAAGCATTTATAAGTACTTATAACCCGCTTGTAACATAGACGTAACTGGCTCATAAGGGGCCTATAAGGCTGTAAGCCTTACTAAGCCCTTATAACCCAGATTGGACTTTTGCGACAGTGGGGAAGGGGAATAGTATCGATTTTGGGCTGTCTGAGGAAGAATAAGGGAAAGTCAGTTTTGCGGAATAAAAATATATTGAATGAAGAGTAAAGCTTGCCTCGCCCGCGCTGCTGAATTTCCGGAGGGGAAAGTCTTCTCCGCGTCGAATACCAAGCCTGGGTGAACGAAAATGAGGTCAGAAATGCGACGAGTGATTCATGAAATGAGCGGAATGCTTACGAACCGTAGGAACATTGGTGTTGAGTTTGAGTTGAATTGTTGAGTTGGGTGGAGACGATTCAATGGCAGGGGAATTGCAGGAAATTAAATCCACGATGTAATTGTGAACCCCGAGCAATTATCAAGCAAGTTGAAATTGAAGGTAACTCAGTGTTGAATCGGGTTTAGATCTCAGGGCCGAGGCAACAATATCCTCAACGAACCAAGAAAGACTTGCCACAGGTATAAAATGGGTACTTGAACCGGTAACGAATGCAGGAAAGAATAAATCCAGACTCAGTGAAATTTAATACAAGGCTGATCGGCGAAGTCAAGGATCGAGTGAGCGAAGCTCTAGATGACTGGAGAGTCAGTTGAGTGTTGAATTGAGTTGAAGATACGGTGGACTGGCGTTTGACCTAAGCAAGCCTGTAGTTTGGACCGGTCTCATCAAAGATGAAAAGCAACACACCTCGAGTCAAGTCATTTGAACCCATCCCCGAGATGCCCGAGGTTCAATTCTACTCGGTGAAAGATTAATGACAGGATAATATGAAGTACCACAAACCTATTACCCTTTGAAAGAGCCTTTCAAGCACCCATAGAGGTCGGTAAACATGTCAACTGAAATTAGAAAGGGTTTCGGTTCTGATTTCAGCGCAATTGATATACTGAGTTTGACAGTACTTTCTTGATGTGATACAAGTAGTTCCAAATCATGCTTTAAGGTGAGGTGGCTTTACTTTTGCGTTTCAGATCAATTTCAGATGAACTGAAGGCTAATATTATTCAATAGACTCCAGTTCAGATGTCAGCGACAGTGAAACTGTGAGAATGACAATTTCAGTATGTCCGAAATGTAGATTTATTCTTTGCATTTAGAATTACACCTACAACGACTCTAAATTTGCAGGTGTGTTGCAACATTAAAATGCATTGCGGTATCATGTAAGCCACACATCTTGGACCGATGCAGGACTTCACGTGAGGCAGGCGATAATTTCGGCCAGCCAGACGGTGTTTCAAGGGTTTGAGATAAATTCAGGCCAAGTTAAACGCTGAGGGGAGAGTCCTGGATAATTTTGACCTCAGTAAACGGATACGCAGCGAAGAAGGGCTCACCTGAACCCAAGTCGAAGCAAACTCAAGGTGTTTTGGGGAAGCAAGTCAGTTGGGGTGAGGTGCGAGCGAGCGTTGAAGTGTATTCAAAAATCTGTGGACATACATGAAGGTCAGTGATATGCCAACGGCAAAGATATTCAAACGCACCCTGATAGTATCAGTTCAACGATAATATCCACGAGAATTTAGGCCAGGAAGAATTCGAAGAGGGTATCAATCTTGGTTGTAATGAAGGCAAAATATAAGTGCACCATGAATTTTGCCACGAAGTTGAGCATAGTCCCCGCGGAAAGGTCACGGCAAAGTCAGCCGGTCAGATGGCGTTGAAGGCTGGAAGTTGTTGAAGAGTTGGAGGGCGGTCCGGCAAGGAAGTCGTCCACACTGTTCAAGTCCCGGACATAGACATAGGAAAACCAGATTTGAGGAAGAGGGCGACAAATCAATACATACCAGCCAACTCAAGTCCGAGTCTTGAAGTAAAGGTTGAACGGTGGTCCGAGGGCAGCATAATAAGGGACATGGCACCTCAGAGCAGCTTTGAGTGACTGATGTTGAATTAAATACATTGAGGGACTAATGAACCACGCTCAGTAAAACAAACGGAACATAATACACTGACATACCTGGGTTTGAACAGGCATATTAACGGCCTCTGGAGGAGATTGAACGACGTCGACTGAAGCATTCAATCTGAAGGCCTTGAACAAAGGTCAGTTCAAAAATTGGTACCAAAACGACGGCGTGAACTATCTGAATTCAAACGAGCGTAGGTTCGGCCTCCAAAGGACTGCCATAAATGTGAATAATAGGATAGAACTGCGGTACCTGAGAGTTGACGCACCAAGTTTGAAAGGTTCCGGTTAACCTGATGAAATGCTCCACTGTTAGTGTTCAAAGCTGAAGCAAAATAAATGTAGAGACGCACATGACCGCCTTTCAAGCACCCAGGAAGCAGCCGCTGGGGGTAAGTGACCCGAATCCAAGTAGATTTAAAGATTTGGGCGAACACTAAACTCGAATCGTATTCGATTCAAGTCGAAGTAGACCACCGTTCGAAATTCTCGCCGGCCTGTGAAGAATAACATGAGTTCTGACTGGACCGGATTTCGCCGTAACCTAGCCAACATGACGGCGCGTCAAATCAAATACAGCGCAAGCGTTGAATGGGTTTGAAACGACTTGTATTGAGGATCTGCGAGGAATTGAAAGTCAGTAAGGATGGGAGGGAGAAAAAAAAAAGGTTGAGCTCGATGAGGTCGAACAAAACTTGAGTACTTGAGTTGAGTTCAAGTACTGCAATAAATAGGTCGGTGAATGAACAAATATAATGTAGGCATCCCGTACATCGAAGAAGGTCCATCCATGCACGTTGTGAGTGACCATTGTAGTTGAATGAAGAGTCTTGAGGCCACGGGCAGTAAAATCCATTTTGGACCATAACACATACCTGGCTCCAAACGGGCATATAACCCTCTTGAACGATTTGAATGACGTTGAAATGGTGGGCGGACCTGACTGAATTCAAACCAGCATACTTCCAAGGACCACAACGCAAACAGTAGGGTAGGCAATGCAATGCAATGCAAAAAAATCAGTAGTTGAGTTTGAGGAGCTAATGGACGCGTCGTAACAAGTCGAAGTTTGGGTTTGAACCTCGAAAAAGGGGGGCCCCGGGAAAAAGCCGTGGCGCGCCGTGCCGTGGCGTGCCTGCCGTGGCAGTGTTGGCGTTGTCCCGGTCTAAGGACTGACACAGTCTGTGAGTTGTTCTCAGGTGTCAGGGACACTCTCAGACTGCACTGGCGCGATATCTCTTACCGCCCAATAGATTTCCCGCCTCAAAGTGTAATCGGTATTGCACACACGATACTTACGTACTTGAACTTGAACCGCATTATTTGACGCGGCGGCAAGGCAATGCCGCGTAGTCCCCTGAGCTAGTGTTACGACCGCTATTATGACCAGGAATGCCTTGAATCATGTTGGCGGGAGTCGATAGACATTGGTTCCCCCCCAAAATTGCACTTCACGCATGACTTTTGAAACTGTCCCAATTTTTGTTCATTTTCGCGACCTGTTCTGATGTGATTGAGTGCAACTTGCGTTAATTAACATTTGGTTTGAGGTATTATGAACTGTGTTTTACTGCTGGCTTTAAATTTGAGTATTAATGGTTTAAAGCCGTTCATGAGTTCTATTCATCTCCCCAGAATGTGCTGCTTCACTGAGTCGAGGATGTCCCCAAGGGTATCACAACCTTGGAATATCTCACGAAGCATATTGATCTCCAACGAAGAATCTATTGAATGAGGGAAGTGTTTTATTTCCCACGGTTCAATTCCACGGCATGGTACTTTCAACAGAGAGTGCCGTGTCAATATTCCTTTCCACAGCCCTTGTGGGGTGTTGAGTGGATTGGTTAGAGGGACTTGTGGTTGTCAGTAGATCTTCTGGACGCGGGATGTCCCCCTGCCACAACTATCCACTTGTGTTGAAAGCTTATCCCGATGTTTGACTGGAAGAGATTATCGGCGTCTTTTTAACACAATGAACTCTAGTAAAGTGTACCACAGATGTCCATCGGTGTGCGGCGATACACAGTCCACGTCACTGCGGTGCACGGCTCATGCCACGGCGGTGCACGGTACGCCACGGCAGTGCACGTCACCGTGCACCTGTGCCGTGCAGTGCCGTGCAGTGGCGTGCGGCACCGTGCACAACCGTGCTGGCTCATACTGCGTGTCGAATGACTTATATTGACTATGATGCATGGAATACCATCCCTAGATCATGTTCTTGATTTGCACGGTCCACCAGTTGAGGTATTCATATATTGTATCCCGGAAAGTGGCTGAGCTCTTCTAACAACACTTGTGTTCGTTCTCCCCGAGATCAACCGACAATGTGTCCATGGCCCAAAATGTATGTACATGCCTCACGACCACAAATACACAAGGCCGTTCCACTTCCTCACCTTTGGTAAGTGTAGAAGCATGGCCGTGTTAGGTCATTTAAAATTGTTTCTTACCACATATAATCGGCCAGGGCATTTAATTTTCGCCCTACCTCCGACATTTTCGCCCGCAGCGCGCATCTAGGCACGTAAGTCCTGTCTTATATTCTTCCATGCCAAATAAGCGTGACCGTATCAGGCACCCTCTTCATTTTGTTCCTTCTCGTTAGAAAAAATTCGGTCAGGTTCTTACGCCAAATTCTAACCAAAAGGTTTCGCTACCCGCAGCTTCCCGCGACGATATGACTGTGATGTTCTTTGCAATCTGGTTGTAACGTGTTTCGACGCAATAAGTGCACTTCATACAGACAGAATGTCTCAATATTTGAGCTGATAAACTGCAGGAAAGACCCCTACGAGATTCACAGAGGACATGAGCCGTCGAGGTCCTGCGCAGTGATCGCCTTGAGGCGGCATATCTGAGTCCCCCAGTAATACTTGCCCCCTCCTGCCTCAAACGATTCCCATCCTGCACCCTGCAAAACCCAGCTGTGGATCCGCGCAAATCGAGCCACAAGTCTTGCAAATTTATACTCAACCGCATCCTCGTAGGCTGTCGAGGGCCCATGAAATAGCCCCGCGGTGCCGAATATGAGGGGCACTCCGAGGCGTGGTAGGCTCCGGAAGAATTTGCGGGGGAGATGTTCCCGAAGTCGCCGTCATAACCGTAGCGGAACGTCGTCAGCCCTTGTGCTCACGCAGGCTAGATGTTGTGGCTGCGGTGCAACAGGAACGTCAAGTTGCCCGCAAAAAGAAATAGTGGTTGCTGTTCCTGTCGGGAGGGATCGTCGCATCGAGAAAAGGTTGGGTTGAAATCGAGGCGGATGATGATATTTAATATTCCACAACATTGGTATCCATACTGAAGCCACGGATCTGTGTCATTTCAATATCTACCACCGTTGAATTGAGGTAGTGTCCACCCTTAATTCAAAGTTTTATCTCATGTACTGCCGAGCCGACCTTTGTCTCATGCATATTTACGGACGCGTTCACACATGAACACGACACGGACATTTGATAACATGATTACTCAACCGTGGGAATTCCAATGATGCAGATGAAATAATGGTTTCCAGTTCACGACATCACTTCTGGGCACCATAAACTCTCTCGACAGTCCACACAGGTGCCTCAAGTCTAATCCAACCATATTGGCCAGCTGCCATGTACTGGGACCTTTGCTCAGTGTCCCCGATACAAAACTAGATTACAGATAAATCGATTACAAAGGCAGTATTGGTAACGTAGCTTGCTTACAGGGAGTAGAGGACATTGCTGGCTGTCATCTTACGCAAGAGAAACCCGAAATCCCATAAAAAATCCTACACTTGCACGTCGGGAACAACGCCAGCACTGCCACTGCGGCACGCCACGCCACGCCACGCCACGCCACGCCACGGTTGAAAAAACCGGTGCCCCCGAAAAAGGTTAGCCTCGAGGACTGTGGAGAATGACTACGGATTTTGAACATGCAAAAAGTCGTTCAACTCCACGAAGCCGGGGGTAAGTAAGGACTGTGCAGAAGTCCAACCAGCTCTGGAAACTCCGGTCAGTCAAAAAATTGAATGAAACTGCAGGTCAACACGGATTTGATTCAAGTGGGTTAAACCAACGTTCGAAGGTCTGTGGAGGATAAGGTGAGTTGTGATTGGAGCAAGGTTTGCTGCAACTCGGCTAGAAATGACGATGGCGCGTAGAATTTGACGCAGCGCAAGCTTTGAATGGTTGGAAATGAGTCATATTGAGCTTCTGGAAGATGGAAGGGACACAAAAAAAAAACTGAAGAACATACCAATGAAGTACATGGGCAGTAGTCTGAAGTAGTCAGCAAGTGCGGGAAAATGCAAGCCATGGGAGGTCTGGGTGAACGAATGAGGTCAGGATCAATGCGATGAAGCAGAAGTGTAAGCACACACCTTGATACACGAGGCACGCTCCCCGCGAAAAGGGTATGGCAAGGTTGACCGGAACAGACGGTGTTGAAGGTATGAAGCTATTGAAGCTCGGGGAAGCCGATCAGGTGAAAGCTGGAGACAGAAAAAGGTCAGATTCAGGAAGGATACCGTAGCAAAAGTCCGAGTCATGAAGCAAACAGTGAAACAGCATTTTGAGGGCGGCCATGAGGTTGATAAGGCATTCCAGAGCAGCGCGCCGTGAAGCCGGTTTGCGAGGCAAGTCGGCGGTCAACCCTGGAAGTCGGTTATTCCACTTCCAGGATAATGCATGGCAAATGAAGGTGGTCCTACCAATGACTGCGCCAAGATTCAAGAATAATCGATGGGAGTTGAATGAAGACCAAAGTTTATGGGCAGTCCGAACGCGGCGGCGGGCGCCGCTGAATTTGTTGGGGGGGTGGGATCTTCGAGTCGAATATCAGTCTAGTCTAGTCTGGGTGAACGAAACGAAAGCAAGCCAGGTGATTAATGCGGCGGAGATTGAAATGAGAGCGGTTGCTTACTTCGGGACGGATAGGTTCGGTTGAGCTGCGGGCGGGAACCCAGTACTGAGAGCGATGGAGGTGAGTAGAAGGGAACGAAAGTGAACGAATGGGAGGACTCACGATGCAACCCCAGCCAGGTTGAAGCTGAGTTGGCGTTCCAATTGAACTTGAATCTGAAACTCAAGTCAATACAGAGCGAAACGCCGGCCCGTTCACCACGTGCAGGCCTCAATGGCTCAAAATTTTGGGAGAAGATCCCCTCCTTAAAAAACTTCCGCTTGTAAAGGAATTGGGTGCAACCGTCATATGTCCGCCCGCACAGCGCAACTTTCTTTCTTCGAGAGCATCATTTGGGACATTTTCAGGCCCTCAATCAATAGGGCTTGCACGCCGTCCCGGCGCCGGGAACGGCCGTCCCATTTCAACGGGGATCGAACGGGTAAGCCCGTCCCGTTACCGTCCCGTCGTAATGCCTCCAAAGGTTCCTACGGAACGGGACGGGCAACAATACGGTCGGCGCGGGTAGACGGGTACAAGTTGGGTACGATCGATAATGATCAAAGTCGCCAGTAGAGGCTGAATCATCTGCTAACCAGGTTTCGTTTGTCAGCGTCAAGAACACAGTCTCGCAGCCAATAGTGAGATGCTGACCAAAATAC